>SEYY01005592.1:65000-67500 GCA_009176605.1 Armadillidium nasatum
AAAAAGCATTCCGTATTATTTACTTAAGAGATGCTTTATCATTTAAGGATGAGTCCATATTTCCCCAATATGGTGCCGAAATTGAAGTTTTTCTAATAGGAAGGAAGGAAGGGGTCTAGGAAGAAAATTCTTTGAAAGTTTCTCTTTGAATGGGGCAATGCCCGTGAGATGTTTTTTTTTTTTTTTTTTTTTTTTTTTTTTTTTTTTTTTTTTTTTTTTTTTTTTTTAAAAATTTTTTATTATTATTTATTTATTTTTAAATATTATTAATTTATGAAAAAAATAAAAAAAAATAAACAAAATAATATATATATATATATATTATATATATATATAATATATATATATATATATATAATATATATATATATATATATATATATATATATATATATATATATATATATATATATATATATAAATAAAATTAAAATTAAAGTAAATTGAAAGAAAAATTAAAAATAATAACAAAAAAAAATCTACCAAAAAGTTTTACTGCTCCTCATTTAAAAAGAATTTCAAAAATTTTTTTTTTTGTCTTTTGTTTTTTGTAAAGTTCCGAAATTCAAGGGAAAATGGGCGGAGTTTCATACGAAGGAGTAGCTAATGTACGTCAGGCCTTAAAGAGATACCAAGAGTTGGTTAGGTTAGGTTATGATGAGTCAAATTAGTTCATAACTCCTATAAACAACCATTAATATCATTATTATTCAACATTAATACTCTTCTTTTCATTATTTTCTATTAAATAATATTAGGGGTTTCTTTAAAATAACGATAGAATGATTGGGGGAGGAGTTTGAACGTGTTGGTTCGATCCCTCGTACGGATCGTAAAAAGAAACTTCCTTGAAAATTCCTCTCCTTAAATAGGAAAATGCCCCTGAAGAGTAAAATTATAATTAAAAATTCCTCATTAATTATATTGTAAAACAATATAATTAATGAGGAATAATCATTTGCATTGTAGAAGGGGAAGGGTCAATACCCCATCCACTGCAACTCTGGAAATCCCACCACATATATAAATATATATATATATATATATATATATATATATATATATATATATATATATATATATATATATATATATATATATATATATATATATATATATATATATATAATATCAGAGTTTAAAGTTTTCTATAGGGGAATTATAACTTTAAACTCTAATGTTTAATGTATCTGATCCGTGAGAGAGTTAGCAGACCTTAATTATTTACTATATATATATATATATATATATATATATATATATATATATATATATATATATATATATATATATATATATATATATATATATATATATATATATAATATATATATATATATATATATATATATTTCTTTAACAGGTGATATGGGTTTGTATCCTGTGCAGGAAAAAACAGGAGCTCCTTACGAAGACCGGCACTTGGATGAATGTACACTCAGACCCACACCCCGACCTCGATTTCTCAGGTGGGGCTCCTCTTCCAGTGCCTTCAGCTAACGACAAAAGGCCCAAGTTAGAGAGAAGGTTGAGTACCCCTGACAGGGGTAATTTAACCTCCTCTCTCGGGCTTTCTCTTCATACTCCCAGTACCCAGGGTAATCAGGGGCACCCTGACCAAGGACAACCCACTCAAAGGAGTGATTACGTATCCCCAAACGGTGAGGGGAGGGGGTCCATGCAAGGAAGTAGTAGTTCGCCGGGCAGGGAGCTTCGCAGGCAGTTTTCTCAGGAACAAGAGGGAAAAGGCACTAAAGGTGGGGGGAAAGGGGGAGATGGCACAGACGATGTGCCTTCCGATGGGGTAGGACCCGATATTCGCGTAGAAAAAGGCTCGTCTCAAACATCCGACGGTGCTAGTAGCTTAGGGGGTGGCTCTGCCTATGGTAGCCTTACTTATAGTCCAAGTTCAGCAGGGGCGGGGGGTGGAGGATCTCCAATGGAATGTGGTAGTAGTCCCGGGGGAATTTTAGAGGCAGGGGGGGGAGGCAGCCCCTACCATCAAACATCGGAACCTTCAGTATCTCGCATCGAAATCGTTGCTCGAAACGATTCTCTATCATCCGACCAAAGCGAGTGCGTCCGACCCCCGCCCCCCAAACCTCACAAAAGGGGGAGGCGAACCAGGAGGAGGTCGGTGTCGTCTTCGGATGAGGAAGTGAGGTCAGACGAAGTAAGGTCCGACTGCACGTCCTGCGAGGAGCAGGAGGCAGAGCAAGAAGGAGCACCCCAAAAGGGTGAGTATTATCATTATTATAATTATTATTATTATTATTATTATTATTATTATTATTATTATTATTATTAATTATTATTATTATTATTATTATTATTATTATTATTATTATTATTATTATCATTATTATCATTATTATTATTATTATTAACATAAATATTAGTATTATTACTATTAGTATTAATATTATTATTATTGTCATTATTAACATAAATATTATTAGCTTTATTTCTATTATATTAAAAAATTTAGTATTATTATCAT
>SEYY01005592.1:72500-75000 GCA_009176605.1 Armadillidium nasatum
GTCCCAAAATCGGAATCAAAATTTTAGGTTTGAAAATCTCTTGGAATAAGAGCTGAGTACAAAATCGAACACTTCAAACTTTGGAATTTTACCAACCACGATTCCTCGAGGCACTAATTTTTTTCAGTTATATTTTCATTCTTTGCTCAGGAATAATCCTGCAAATGTAGCTACTAGCATGTGAAGCAAATAGAATTGAAAATTACCAAAAATGCAAGTTAAAATCCTGAACTTCAGTATTCATTTCCATTTTGCACAAATAAAAACATAAATTTTGATTTATTCAAGTTACTTATGGATGAATGTTTAGAGAGTATTCACCATATTTGGTATGGTTGACACATGTTCTTGAAGGCATCGGTTCGATTCCACTTGGGGATCCTAGGTATATTCTCCCTAGAAAAGTTCCTCTCCTCGAATAGGGCAGTGCCCGTGAGATGTGAACTTTTCATAATAATAATAATATATATATATATATATATATATATATATATATATATATATATATATATATATATATATATATATATATATATATATATATATATATATATATATATATATATATATATATATATATATATATATATATATAATATAGTGATGTAGTGATGTGGATGTCAGAATTTTAATATCAACGGATGCGGATCTTTTATTTCTATATCCGTGCAAATGTGAATATGAATCTTAAACACATTATACGAAATATTTTAAATGAACTTAAAGCTTTAAACCTGCAATGACAAAACTCATTTTTATTTAACATTAAGAAACTTACTAGTGTTAATTCTGTAATTTCTGACACCTCATAGAAATTAAAAGTTTTGGGAAGGAAACAGGTTTTTGCCTCGTTTGAACACATTACCAGGGTTTGGTAACCAGGGTAGAATATCAAGGGACAACTCATCTTGAATTATAATGATTATAACGAGTCATCTAATATTTGAACATCAAAACTAGTTATATAGTTATATAGTTATATAGTATAGAAATTTCTCTGTATTTTCACCATTAATCTATTGCACTTTTTAGTATATTCTATACTTTTGGTAATAAATATATGTTCTTTCTTGGAATCTGCTGGAAGAACAGTCCACATTAGGTGTTCTCAATCTGTTTTTAATTGTGGACCCCCCTGAGTTCAAACTTTACGTGTATGGATCCCCATATAATCATACATAATATTACTAAATTAAATAAACATTTTTTTCCTCGAGGACCCACTCAAAGCTTCTGTGGTCCACTGAGGGTCCATGTGGACCCTGGTTCGGAAAATCTGGTCTAGATAACGATTAACTCAGTCTGAATAACATTAACTCAATTTGAGCAATTTTTCCAAAAAAAACTTTCACAATTTGAGAGAATCAGCGTCATTTTGTTATTGTTTTTGTTTTAGAATACTAACCAATTATTTTATTTATTGTATTATTGGTTTCATTCTCCTGTTCATCATCATTGTTTGGTGATCTGAGTAAATTCATAACATCAACTACAGAAGAATCATTTGATTTATAATTTGGTCTAGGTTTTTAGTTCCGATTCTCAAGTGCTTTTATCGATGATTCTTCCTGCAATATTGTAATTTCTTTAATCGGCATTGAATGCAATTGAACAATGTTGATTTTCACCCTTGTTATCACGGAATATATAGTGAAAAACTTGGATTTGTATCAAGGGTGTCAAAGAGGGTTCAGCATTGAAAATATCATTAATTTTTAAAGTATGAATATCATCTCTATTACCTTTACGTCTTAGTGTTTCAAATTAGTAATATTCTGAAACGTATCATCTGCATTAAAACATGATTTATATGACCTTCTTGCAGATAGCATTGTAGTTAGTAGTTTCAGTAACGGACTAATAATTTTATTCGAAGAGTTGGGTTTTTTTTTCTCAAATAGTTTTATAGTTGTGCGCACCGGTTCTGTGCGACGCTTCGCGGGGAGGCGTGTCACCCATTTTCAGCGGTGCTAGACAAACTCTAGTTTAGAGCTTCAGTAGGATTTGTAATGATGATGTAATAATATTTTTATATGTTAACTATCTTATCAACGAGTATTTTAGATAATATGAGTTAAGGATAGAAAATTTATTTCCAAACATGACATGATTAAATTTATAGACGCATCACTTATTTCTGCCGAATGTGGAACTTGGAAATAGTCCGAATTCGTATGCACATTTTAAAGATATTTTCAGATGTTCCATATATGTAGATGAGAATGTCCGCAACTTTTAAAGTATACTGCAAAAGAATATTCCTACGAATACTACAACAAAATTTCGAAGAAGAAAAAAAACATTTCTTATAAGAAAGTAGCTTCGCCATTTTATTTTCTAATAAGAAAAGAAAGACATTCCTTTTAAGAAAGTGGTTTAACAAATTTATTTCCTAATAAGGAAAGAAAAGACATATTACTTATAAGAAAGTAGTTTCACCAGTTTATTTTCTGATAAGAAAAGAGATAAATTACTTTTAATTAAGCAATGGGCTTCACCA
>SEYY01005592.1:92500-95000 GCA_009176605.1 Armadillidium nasatum
ATTTGTGTAATAATATTTAAATTTATTATAACTGTGGTATTCATTTACATCAGAATACAAAGCTAGGGTTGTCCTTTATCAGGAAGCTTATGATTAATGGGTGTGGAATGAAGAAATATTGTTTTCATATATTGTTTATAACTATGGTTATATTCTTATTACTATAGTTACATGGAATTAAATTTTATTTATTAGGTGTTTGTTTTTATAGATTTTTTTTTTAAATACTCTTATTTGCTATTTTGATAGGTTTTTGTTTCATAATTTTATTATTTCTTTACTGAACAAAGAGCTGAGGTTGAATTCAGTTTATACGTATTTTATGTTAATTACTCTAGAAACCTAGGTTAATTTCTTATAAAGTTGAGATTAGTTACTTTTAAAACAAGTTCGCTATTTGTTATCTATGTTAATTACTCTTGCATCAGAAGTTAATAACTTTTAGAGTTATTATTAATAACTTTTAACACTTAGTGATTAGCATCCCATGCCAATAACTTACACTCGAGGTTAATTGCACTTAGAAATTTAATTACTCTAAATACTGAGGTTAATTATTCGGAAACAATATTAATCTGTCACCACACATTAATGACCATTTGAGTTATGATTAATTACTCTAAGTACTGAGGTTAATTATTCGTAAACGATATTTTTTAATCTGTCACAACACTTTAATGACCCTCTGAGTTATGATTAATTACTCTAAGTATTGAGGTTTATTATTCGCTGTCAATATTACTTAATTTTGCAACCGAGATTAATTACGCTGAGTAATAATTAATTAACCTTAATACTGAGGTTAAATTTTTGCCACCCATATTAATTAATTTTGAATTCGAGTTTAATTACTCTCAGTACTGCGATTAATTACTCTTAGCGTTGAAGCTTATTACTTGATTAACTTTTTATGGAACAGTTTATTTCAAACTTTTACATATTTGCTGAATCAATTCATTGCAGTTGTGAACGTGATTAAGAATCAGTCTTGTGGTGCAAAGGTTACTGGATTGATTCTTAAAGTGGGACATCCTAGAGAAGTTCCCCTCCTTAATTATGGGAAAACCCAGTGAGGTGTGAACTCGAAAAAATTAAATGTACTAGAAACTTGACAAAGAATTTTAATATAAAAAAATATGTAGAATTGCAGCAAAATAATAATAAGAATATTATTATTATTATTATTATTATTATTATTATTATTATTATTATTATTATTATTATTATATCTTATTGTTATTGTTTATTTATAATTATTATTATTTTTATTATTATCATTGGTATTAAATATTATTATTTTATTATTATTATTATTTTTTATTATTATTATTATAATTATTATTATTATTATATATAAATAGAGTCATGTGATGGCACTTACTTTTGAGCTCTTTGACCTTTCAAACTTTAGGTTTTCTATCGCTTTCCTCACCAATGTCAAGTTTTCTTTCAAATATTTCCATATCCCTACGTTTTTCTCTTTCCATTCTGCCTGTGTTGTTTCTCACGGTTTAATTATATCTCCTGTCCTACTGTTTTTCATGAACGATATATCTGCTGATATTCCAATTTCATTTATTTTTATGGTATTCTTCATTGTTCTATTTGTTTCAAATCTTCTCCCTCTCTTTCATCTAGAGTTTTATTCCTTTTTATGAAGGTGACCTTACTCTTCATTCTTTTACTCATTTCAAATCTGTTCTCTCTTTTTCATCTACAATTACTTATCGAAACTTACCGATTATATTCATGATGATCTGAATGTTATTTCCTGGTACGGTCTTATCAATTTTGTGAAATTTCAGTCCTTAAATAGCCTTCTATATTTCTCATTTTCAAAAACACGACAACATTTTCTATCTTCATCGACAGCTCTGCCATCTCACCTAAAAACAAGATAAACGTTCTTGATTTGAACATTGCCTTTGAAAATCTAATATCAAAACAACTATTAAAGTAGTCTCAAAGGTACCGTGGGTCCTGTTCAGGATGCAAAAGTACACAAGGGTATATTATTCTCATTTCTGAGGAGTACAGTTCTCACATCTTGGGAGATCCAGTCTCTCTCTTTTGGAAAAAGTTGAGTCTATGGCTAACACACTATTATTTTTATTTTTAATATAATATTAATTTAGAGTGTCCATTATTTCCTCCCTTGATACCTGAATCTTTTCGACGTGACATTAACGCTCTATCTTTGTTCTAAAGATATTACAACGGCAAGTTCTAGAGGGAACTGTCCACTCACATTCCAACAACGTTGTAGCCTTCCTCGTAGCACATGAAGTGTTTTGCATTCACACGAATTTTGTGTGGAAATTTGTAACTCAAGAAGTGCTGTATGTAGCATCCTCCTTTCCAGCAACATTTGTCCTGTGGAATTCCTAGTTAACATTTTTCCTCTGTTTTTGATCTTTCTCTTTTTAAAGCATATTTCTTCCCTTGCTTGAGAGATATGCATTTGAATTTAATTTGGGTTGATTCTCATTTTTCTTCTGTT
>SEYY01005592.1:100000-107500 GCA_009176605.1 Armadillidium nasatum
ATATATATATATATATATATATATATATATATATATATATATATAAATTCGACCTTATAGATTTACCAGTTATAATACTGTTCCATTTCCCAGATTATTTTGTGCCTAAAATTTATATAAATTTAGAAGTTTTATTTCTTTCCTTATTTATTTATTTAATGATTTATTTATTTTGCTTATAATCGATAAGACATCTTTAGTAGTAATTTTTCGATTTTATATATTATTTGTATTATATAGTTATATATTATCTATATTTATCTTTATATATTATTTACTTTCCTTTTTTTTGAGTAACTTTCACTTATAGACTAATAATTGGAAGGTTCAGAGTAAAAGTGAAGCAAGTCCATATTTTGAACGTTTTGAACTTACACTTTCATTGAGAGGGTAAAAATATTATATTTTCTGCGTAATAGTGAATCAAGTCTATAGTTCAATGTTTATCCGGCGTATACCGTGGCTCAAACGGTAGAGCGATTAACTCACGTGCTTGAGATCGCCAATTCGATCCCACTTGGAGATATTAGGAATATACTATCTAAAAAAGTTCCTCTCCTCGAATAGGGCAATACCCGTGAGATGTGAACTTTAAAAAAAATGGTGGCAGCAAGAACAATTAGAAGTCAAAGTTAATTAATGCAGCTAATGAACTTTTATTTCCGTTTCCTCTTAATCTTGGTCCACACTAACGATGAATCCTCCAATTAATATAAGATGTCGAATTATTTAGGTTTTTAAATTATGATTTTGATCACATAATTTCCTATTTTTTTAAGGTGACGAGGTTTTGGAGTGGAACGGAAGGTCTCTCCAGGGAAAAACTTACGAGGAGGTTTACGACATCATAGCAGAATCTCGACACGAGCCTCAAGTAGAACTAATAGTATCGAGGCAATTGTCAGACGTTGGACGACAGCCTGGAAGAAGACACACGCATTCTGGTATTGGATCGAGAAGTAAGTTTTAATACTATATATATATATATATATATATATATATATATATATATATATATATATATATATATATATATATATATATATATATATATATATATATATATATATATATATATATATATATTATATATATATAATATATATATATAATATATATATATATATCTTTATCGTAAGCATTACCTGAACCTGGAGTAGATCCAAGGAAGTTATCAGAGCCTGTAAGAGACCGAAGACCAAGCGTCACCATTACTTCCCCAGGGTCACCAGAAGCTTACGGTACCAAGGACCACTCACCGTCCATATCTGGTCGGCTTCAGGTATTATTGTCATTATTATTATTATTATTATTTTTATTATTATTATTATTATTATTATTATTATTATTATTATTATTATTATTATTATTATTATTATTATTATTATTATTATTATTATTATTATTATTATTATTATTATTATTATTATTATTTTTATTATTATTATTATTATTACAGTATTTTTAATTAGTTAAGATATGATGATTGATTAATGGACTCTTTTGTTAAAACGATTGAAATAAGGAGGTCTTGTGCTATTTTAAAATTCCTAGTTTAGATATAAAGGATTGACATTTAGTTTGTCTTGGGGGGGGGGTTGGATTTTCAAAGAGATGCCTTCTATAGATTGGATGCCTCCTTCATCCATTTCCTATCTAAGAATCGAAAAGTAGTAATTATTTGTATATTTTATTGACATTTCTAATGAGACACAATTTAGGATTACTAAAATGCATTTTTTTTGACAAGTGTGATACATAAATATATTTTTGGGTTTTTAAAATTACTTAACTAGTTTTTGATTGATGATTAATATCACATTTGTTAATATGTTTTGACAAAGTTATAATTTCTTTAAAAGTGATTTAAGAGTGACTACATTTTATAAAATCTTTATTATCTTTTGCTTGAGAGTACCTATTTTTGAGTCCTTACATCGTACATGCTTTTTTTTTTCACTCTATTGCGACGAGATAAAAATTTTGTTTTTTGATTTTCATTTGCTATTCTTCATAATCTTATTTGAATTAATCTTTTGTTCCAGTTAAAATTATGGTTCGATCCAACGGCGCAGCAGTTGGTTGTCACGATTGTGAGTGCGGCAGAACTCCAGCCGAGATTCAGTGGACATCCAAGAAATCCGTACGCGAAGATGTTTCTCCTCCCAGACAGGAGGTGCGAGTCACCCTTATCATATTATATATATATATATATATATATATATATATATATATATATATATATATATATATATATATATATATATATATATATATATATATATATATATATATATATATATATATATATATATATATATATATATATATATATATATATATATATATATATATATATATATATATATATATATATATATATATATATAATATATATATATATATATATATATATATATATATATATATATATATATATATATATATATAATATTATATATTATATATATATAATATATGATAAAAATTAATTATTTAAGTTTTCATTATTATTAAATTTAATAATAAAAATTTAATGTATTTTTTGAAAAAATTTATTCAAATGGGCAAATACATGAAATTTTAATATATATAGTAAAATAGTATCTTCAAAACCTTGATTTTAAAAATTTTTATATGTGAGAACATCGACAGACAAGCAAACTTCTAGTACTGTAAATTTAGAGTTCTTAAATTGTAATGCAGAAACATAATCTTTTATCCAGTTTTTTGGGATAATTTGATTTCGTCTTGGAGAGAATATTTGGTCGCTTGGCTCCCCACTTCTAAACAGTCTTTTTACTCTCAATAGAAGGTGAAGGAGAGAGATATTCAGCCAATATTAATTAAATTTGCAAACTAATAGTGATCATGACATTAAATAAAATTTCCTTTTCTTAAATAATTATCTCATGGTGATATCGTATAAGATCATAAAATAGTGGAATGAATTTCCTTTAAAAATTTAAGAATCAACCACTCTCCTTTGTTTCATAAAGGCAAAATGAACAATACATCTCTAATTCATTCCGGATTTTGCCCTCTTTATTATTATTATTATTATTATTATTATTATTATTATTATTATTATTATTATTATTATTATTATTATTATTATTATTATTATTATTATTATTGTTAGTTTTATTATTATTATCATTATTGTTATTATTATTATTATTATTATTATTATTATTATTATTATTATTATTATTATTATTACTATTATTATTAAATGATTGCATTACCAATACTAAGTAAAATTCATATTATTATTATTATTATTATTATTATTATTATTATTATTATTATTATTATTATTATTATTCAGCGAAAAATCAAAGCGAAGAACAAAGGCTATTGCTGGAACTTTGGAACCCATGTGGAACCAGTCGTTTGTTTACGCCTTTTTGAGAAAAGCCGAACTTCGGTCAAGGTCCTTGGAAATCACCGTTTGGGATTATGACCGGTTTAGTGCCAACGACTTTCTTGGAGAGGTCAGTGCCATTTTTTTCCTTTAAAGGAAAAATAAATTCCTGTATTATATGCTCCTTGCAATTAAGTTTCTCTCTCTCTCTCTCTCTCTCTCTTCTCTCTCTCTCTCTCTCTCTCTCTTCTCTCTCTCTCTCTCTCTCTCTCTCTCTCTCTCTCTATATATATATATATATATATATATATATATATATATATATATATATAATATATATATATATATATATATATATATATATATATATATATATATATATATATATATATATATATATATGTCTAACTTAGGTTGTGGTTGATCTTAGTGCAGCAGCTTTGGACGATGAGCCTGAGTGGTATTATTTGTCTTCACACAACGAAACTGTTATGCCTCATACAGTAAGTCTTCTACGGATGTTTTTATTAATGTAATTAGATGTAGCGAGTCCTAAAAACGGCTAAAATGACTTATAACATTTATTCGTATTTGGTTATAATGTTTCATAATGTGAGAGTAGATGTATATCAAGGACTCTTTTATGATATGTTGGTAGATAAGTATAAAAGATTCCTTGATTTAGTGGTCGATATGTAGCATGAACTCCATGATATGTTGGTAGATATGCATCAAGAATTCCTTCATCATCGTTCTTGATATGTTGG
The DNA here is from genome assembly GCA_009176605.1 of Armadillidium nasatum. NCBI lineage: Eukaryota > Metazoa > Arthropoda > Malacostraca > Isopoda > Armadillidiidae > Armadillidium > Armadillidium nasatum. The sequence goes on from SEYY01005592.1 coordinate 104,135, forward strand.
TAGATTTGTGTCAATATTCTTTGTCATTTGTTGGTAGATATGTATCACCGACTCCTTGTTGACATGTTAGTAAATATGTGTCATGGACTACTTCATGATATGTTGGTAAATATGTATTAAGAACCATTACATTATATGTTGGTAAATATGTATGAAGTACTCCGTCTTGATTTGTTGGTAGATATGCAGCATGAACTCCCTCGTGTGTTGGTAGATATGTATCAATAATTCCTAATAATATGTTGGTAGATACGCATCAAGGAATCCTTAATAATATGTTGGTAGATATGTATTAAGGACTCATTCATGTAGCATGAACTACCTCATGATGTGTTGGTAGATATGTATCAATAATTCCTAATTATATGTTGGTAGATACGCATCAAGGAATCCTTAATAAAATGTTGGTAGATATTAAGGACTCAATTCATGTAGCATGAACTACCTCATGATGTGTTGGTAGATATGTATCAATAATTCCTAATTATATGTTGGTAGATACGCATCAAGGAGTCCTTAATAAAATGTTGGTAGATATAAGGACTAAATTCATGTAGCATGAACTACCTCATGATGTGTTGGTAGATATGTATCAAGGACTCCTAAAAATATGTTGGTAGATATCTATATAAGACCTTAACCTTCATAACAAAGGGATTGTCAATATATACTAAAGAGGAATGTGATATTACTGTATAATTTACTTTCGTATCACTGCAAAAATTGTCCTAACGAATCGTTGGGACAAATGGCAAAAATGTCACAACAAATTTTTTTTCAGTTATTTTCTTATTAGAAAACAAATCGGTGAAGCTTAACATGTCTTTTCTCAATTGAAAATTTTACTGTGACATTTTTGCCACTTGTCCCAACGATTCGTTAGGACAATTTTTGCAGTGATTGGGTTTAATTTTTTATATAAGAGTTCTGAAAAGTCTATATATTTAAATTATAATTAAATTATTAGTTTTTTAAAATTTATGTTCTACATTTGTAAATATAAAACTATAAGACCGTTTATTTATAATAATGAAAAACTTAATTTTATTTGAATTTGCAAAATGAATTTCAGAAATTTTTGAATTCGTTTAATTTATTTTTTTTATTATTATAAAAAAATTTTTTTTTTTTTTTTTTTTTTTTTTTGATTTTTTTTTTTTTATTCTAATAAATATTATTTTCAAAACTTGAATTAAAAAAATTTGAATTATAAAAAAATTTTATAATTAATAAAAATTCAATTTCAAAATTTTCGAAATTTCGATGTAATAATTTTAGGTATTCTTAATATTATTTTCAAAACTTAAATTTTTAAATAATTATCCCCACCCCCTAACCCCCTCATCTCTCTTAGCGTCGTAGTATGTTTGTCGATACGGAGTCCGCTTCAACGATAGCATCAACAGATCATCTTTCCCCGCCCTCAACGACCTCCCGCCTCTCGGAGAGTGACCTAAGTGATCTTGAGGCTGAAGACGCTTCGCTACACCAAAGGAGAACTGATGGAACCTCACTGAGTAGTGTTGGTTCCTCCAGTAGGTAGGTATTAGCTTTCCTATTTTACAACCCACCTTCAAAGTCCTCTTTCCACAGCCCATTTCTAACAAAATTTTCTTTGAATTACAACAGAAATTTCATTAATTTTAATTTTATTCATAATTTTAATTTAAAATTTGTATAATTTATCAATGTTAATTATAAAAGCGGACCATAATTTCTAAGTTAGATTACACTTAACATCAGACTTCTATACTTAAGCTCCTTAACATTAAAACTATTAGTTATAAAAGGAAGTTTGTTACTTTTTACTGCAATTAAAAAAAAATAAAAAAAAAATAAAAAATAATAATATTTTTCCTCCCTAACATTTGGTTCCCTGATTTTTTAAGGTCTTCTGATGGAGGTTAATATTTTGAAAATGGTTCAAGTTTGATGACACACTTTATTATAAATAGATAAAATAGATAGAAGAAATTTTTTTTCATTACATTGTTAAATAATTTAATATTTTACATAAATTGCCATTGACCAGTGTTTATTGTCGAAAGATATGACATAAAAATGACAATTTAGAGAAATTCTCTATCTTTCTATTATATATATATATATATATATATATATATATATATATATATATATATATATATATATATATATATATATATATATATATATATATATATATATATATATATATATATATATATATATTTATTTTATTTTTTTATTTTATTTATTATTATTATTAATTATTATTATTATTTTATATTATTATTATTATTATTATTATTATTATTATTATTATTATTATTATTATTATTATTATTATTATTATTATTATTATTATTATTATTATTATTATTATTATTATTATTATTATTATTATTATTATTATTATTATTGCATTTTGATAGATCATTCTTAGACAAATATATTTTTTTATGAAAACTTATTTTTCGATTATGGAATAGAAATATATTGTAAAAATAATATTCCTTTTTTTGATGTTCTTTCGTTACTGTGATATTATTATTATTACTATTATTAGTATTATTATTATTATTATTATTATTATTATTATTATTATTATTATTATTATTAAAAACATTTTTGTGTTTCTTAGGACAAACTACTTTTACGATGTCATTTGAATGACGTTTTTTGATATTTTTTTACGCATTTCAAACAAATATTTTTTATTTTTTAAAAAAATATATATGTATATTTTTGAATAGTTTTGACATTTTTTTAAAAAAATGAAAAATAAAAACTTTTTTGGCATAGTCAAGTAACTCACTGTTGGTTACAGTCCCCCCATGGAAGAGCGATCTGGGCTGGGGTCGGGAGTCAGTCAGCGTCGAGATGTAACTTCCCCCCCATACGATCGTAGACGCTCAACACACCACACTATCACAGGACGCTACGACACCCACTTAAGGACTTCTAAGGAATTTCAGTTGCTTCCCACAGTTCATCACAGCTCCTCCTCCTTCCCTCACTACCCATCTTCTTCTTCTGCAACCCAGACCCGTATTCGCAGTCATTCAAGTCATTCAGCGGCTCCTCCCGATTCTATTTCACCAAATTTGGCATTTCATATTCCGAGGTCAAGAAACAAGTCACCCCGAAGAGCTCCCGATCCAGCCTCTCGCTCCCTTTCCCCACCAGATGCAAGGTAAAGCACCTCGTCAGATTGCACGTGTCTACTGTTGGCCTGTTTTTTATAATCGTTTTCTCCTTAGAGCATTGTTTTAATGCTGTACATGTGCACGTTTTAAATCAAGGAAAATTACATTATTATTGTTATTATTATTATTATTATTATTATTATTATTATTATTATTATTATTATTATTATTATTATTA
>SEYY01005592.1:117500-125000 GCA_009176605.1 Armadillidium nasatum
TATTATCATTATTCTTGTTATTATTATCATTATTATTGTCATTATTATTATTATCATTATTATTATTATTATTATTATTATTATTATTATTATTATTATTATTATTATTATTATTATTAAGATTTGAAGAACAGCTGAAGTTTAAATAAAAATTATCTTGGTTTATAATTTTCTTGCCTCTAAATATAAAAATATTTTTTCAATGAGAAACTAACCCTAATTTCTTATCAAGCGTTGTATGGTCACTCGTATTATCATCCCTTTCTTCAAGTTAGCTCTGCTGAAAGCTATTTTGATAACGTTTTTTTTTTTTTTTTAAATAATGTAAAATGATAATCATTAAAAAAAATAATTAAAATGATGTTATAAAAAAATAAGGAAAAATTATTTTTAAAAATGGAAAGTAATAATAATATAAAAATAATTATAAATGATAATAATTAAAAAAAGATAATAAAAAGTGATAATAATAAAAAATAATAATTAAAAATGACAATAATTAAAAAATAGTAAAAGCGATAATAATAAAATAATGAAAAATGATAATATTAAAAAATAAAATATTAATAAAAAATAATGAAAATGATAAGAAAAAATAATGAAAAGTGATAATAATAAAAAAAATAATTAAAAATGATAATAATTAAAAAAAATAATGAAAAGGGATTAATAATAAAATAATTAAAAATGATAATCATGAAAACATTATGGAAATGATAATAAAAAATATTGAAAAATGATAGTAATAAAAAATAATGAAAAGTAATGATAATTAAACATTCATCCTCAAAATATCAAAATGTTTTTCTAAATAATACATTTTTGAGATGAAAAATAAAAAAAAAAAAAAAATGAATAATTATAATTAATTATAATTATCATGCTTAGTAAGGTTTAAACTTTTATTTAATTTGCTTGCAATTAATAATAGTTATAGAGTTTTTAAAGCACTTTAATAAATAATAAAAATTTCAATAAAAATTATAAATTTAAAAAAAAACAAATAGTCTTTTTCCTTAAATTCAGAATTAAAAAATTATAAAATTAAAAATTTAATTTAAAAATTAGTTATATTACTGTTTTCCCAAAATATGATTTTTCTATATTTATTCATTTTTACTCTTATGATGATGAATGAAAAATAATTATATAATGATTCTCTTATTAAAAAGAAATATTTTATTTTTGCCTGTAAACTAAAACATTATCTTAGTACATTATTATTATTATTATTATTATTATTATTATTATTATTATTATTATTATTATTATTATTTTATAATTAACTTAAGTTTATAAGAATAAAATAATAATAATAATAATAATAATAATAATAATAATAATAATAATAATAATAATAATAATAATAATAATAATAGTAATAATGATAATAATAATAGTAATAATAATAATAATAATAATAATAATAATAATAATAATAATAATAAAAAAAAAAAAAATTAAAAAAAAAAAAAAATATTATTATTTATTATTATTTATTTATTTATTCAGTGATTTTAATAACAATAATAATAATCAAAATCATTATTATTATTATTATTATTAATTATATAATTAAGTGGATTAAAAAATATATAATGATAATATTAATTATATTGTATATCATTTAATTGATAAAATGCTAATTTCTTTCCCAAAATTTTCATTTCATATTTTTTAATTCTTATTGACAAAATTTTGTTACATATTTTCTAAGCTAAGTAGTGAGAAAAATTTCCAGTGGAGGCGTTTAAGTTATTATTATTATTATTATTATTATTATTATTATTATTATTATTATTATTATTATTATTATCATTATTATTAATTTACTATAATTTATTATTATTATTATTTCTGTTATTACTTATTACTATTATTTTTTATTTTTGTTATTTTATTATTTTGGTTATTTTTTTTAATAATTAGAATTATTATTATTATTATTAAATATTATTTTTACTAGTATTATTACTATTATTATTATTATTATTATTATTATTATTATTATTATTATTATTATTATTATTATTATTATTTTCTCTGAATTTTCTATAACACATTTTAGATAAGCATATTCTGTATATTATAAGACATTATTCATGGGGCTATTACTATTACTATTTTTATTGACAGTAGTTCCTTACGTTTACTTATTATTATTATTATTATTATTATTATTATTATTATTATTATTATTATAAATATTTTTAATACTATGATTAGTATAATTATTGTCATTTATAACAATTTTTTATTTATTTTTTATAGGTTTGACAGCTAGTATCAATAAAAGACAGTTTTTTAATTAGTTTAATTATTATTATTATTATTATTATTATTATTATTATTATTATTATTATTATTATTATTATTATTATTATTATTATTATTAGTTATTTAGGTATTAATTTTTCTTTAAACTTAACTCTATCAACCCTTCTTCCACCAATATTCCTTTCACTTCGCTTATTTTCTTTTGCAAACTCTCTTTCATTGTATTTATCATCACTAGACTGCTCAAAGTTATCAACTTTTAAGACGTACAGATTTTTCACATCCGTCCTCACTTATCCTTTTCGTGTGTATATAAGCATTTTTTTTTTTTTTTTTTTCTTTTTTTTATTATTCATTTCATATTCTTCTGAATCTCTCTCCTCCTTCTTCTACTTTTTCAAGTTCTTATTTCCAGTCTATTATTTTTCATTCTTGTATATTTTTCCATTCTTCAACTTTTTTTTGTCAACAATTTTTATTAAAGCATTCTGTTCATAGTGCTTATATATGTGAGAACATTTTGTCAACTGAGGTCCAGTTATCAATGAACGAACAACTTTGAATATGATTGGTTTAAATAAATGTTCATAATTAATGTTATCTGTTTACATTATTACATGTGCAGTTACTTGTAACGTTCTTGTAGCAAATTTTTTTTTTATCCTTTCAGTAGAAGGCTTTCTAGACTGCTTTTGCTTAAATAAAAGTTGGTAGATAATTGTTATTTGCTTTAGTAATGCATTAATAACGTTACTTGTAACATTTTGTAGATTTGGGGGAATAAGGTTTGTTCACCTTTTCCCCTTAGAAATTAATGTCTTACAGATGATTCAGATATCTCGGATCTCTGTTGATTAATTTATTTCTATATAAATATGATATTAAAAAAAAAAGAAAAAGATACAATTACATAATAAATTATACTGCTTTTTATTACCATATTTTGTTTTTTTACTAATTCATACTTTCCATCTCTCTTTCTTTCCTGTTCCTTTGTGTCCTAATTTCCTATTTCCATTCTAGCTATAGTGTTAGTCATAGAGAGAACTGCCATTCCTCAAATGATGTAGGTTACTCTTTGTGTCCCAAAAACCTTCCTTACCGGACGCTTAATCCTTCCAATATTTTCTCGACTGACTTCATACAAACGCGATTCATGTCTCGCAGCCTTCAAGACACCTGTTCTCACTCTTCCTACAACAACAATAGTAATCATAACACCTACGACTCCGCTTCACCTTATACTGATGAAGGAGATTTCACCCAAGATGGTTCAGGCTCTGAAACCTACGTTCACAATGATAGACAATTAAAGCGCTCACTCTCTGTGGGAATTCCGATGGACTCACTTTGCTCAAGAAGCGCCCCGTCTTTGATTGGTCGTAGGAATACGTCTGGATCTGTTCATCATCCTAACATTAGTTCTTCAGCGCCTTCTTCGTATTCATTAAGTAGACGTAAGCCGAAATTAAATAAGTGCCATAGTTTAGGAGAAGGAGGGTATAGTTCTAGGGATTGTTCCTTTTCCGATGAACGTATGCCGGATTACTGGCGAAGCGAAGATAAAATTGCCTTAGAAGAAGAATCAATACGTAATAGATCCTCTTCATTTTCAGGGAGAAACTCAGAAAAGGTTAAAGTTAATAAGCTTCATTCTAGATATAAGTCTGAATCTGTACTTCCCGATAGAAAAAATAAAGCAGAACATGAGGATGTTAGATGGTACTATGACAGGAATATCTCTAAAAGGCGTGAATCGGGCAAGCAACTTCCTTCTGTCGGTCATTATTATGGATATGATTCGGAATATAGTGGAGCTGAAACTGAAGTTTATGTACCTGATCAAAAATATGACTCTAAGGACAGGGAATATTCATCCGATGATAGATATTCTTCAGAAGATGATTTTCCTCGAAGCTGTATAGATTGCATATCATTAAAAGTTCCAAGTCTAACGGATTTTCGAAAAGGAGACGTGGCAATAGAAAAGGCTATCGTTACCATTCCAATTAAAACTCCCCCAAATAAAAGAATCTTCGTGAAGTCTAGTACTGAAGGAGATATATTCAATCGTAAACATAAAACAGAAGGAATTCCAAGATACTGGTCTAGACCGCAAGTTTCTTCGGAAAGGCGTCAACTTCCACAAAGACCTTTGCATCGAAACCAGTCTTGGCCTCACGGTATAAAATACAATTCCACTGATGACTATAATTTTAATAAACCTACTTACCCTCGTGGCTCAAGAAGAGTGCCTGATTATAATTATTTAGATGTTCCAAGTAAATATACTCATAATACATCTGTTCGTCGTAAAAAATTACCTGAAATTCCTAAAAGAAATCGTTTTCGTAACAGGCAATATTATGATGATATGTTTTGTCCTGAATGTAACCCACACCCAATTGATTATGCTTATGATTCTTATCATGAACTAAATGAACCAAATCCCTGCTACCAAAGTTATCCCCAAATATTTAAACCAAGGTTACGAACAGATGAATTCCAGAAAGCATTCCACTCTCCACACCAATGTGATCCTCCCCAACATCATGAATCTTACCCCCGCATCCCTCCTTCCCGTGATAACATCGATATATGTCCTCCTAACACGACTTATGACGATGACACGAGACAAGTGGCTACTCGCATTCGCCACAGCTCTTCCGTTAGCATAAACGAGAATCCTGAATACTTTGAATATGACGCCAATAGCCCCCCTAGTAATGAGCCTCACCCAGATGCTGATGTAGACCCTTCTTTTAATCCTGCTAGTGAGTTTAGCCAGCGGATGACATCAGCTGGATCATCGGGAGCCAACAATGGGAATACTGGGAAACGCGGGCAGTTAGGAAGGAGTTTGTCTACAGGTGAAGTTCCAGAAACGGAAAAAACTGGTTAGCTAAATCATAGTTTTTCTAAATTATTTTTAATTAGGCAAAAGTTTCTTTTACAATAGTATTTTTAAGTAGAAATAGGATGAGATTTTTTATATATTCATCATTTAAACACTGCATGAAGCACATTTTTATTTGGCAATTGAAATGGGAATATATATATATATATATATATATATATATATATATATATATATATATATATATATATATATATATATATATATATATATATATATATATATATATATATATATATATATATATATATATATATATATATATATATATATATATATATATATATATATATATATATATGTATGTAATAACTTTCAAACTTCAATTCATGACCTTTCATTTTCAAACAAAAAAATAAAATAAACAAAAAAACAAAAGTAATTTAAAAAAATATATAATCATGAGTATATATTTCAAATATATTTAATACTTTTGTTTTCATTTCATTTCCATGACTTGAAGCTTGTCTTTTTTATAAGAATGATAATAGTTTGAATATAAAAGCATGCAGTTTCTACAGTCATTTTAAAACCCATTCTCATGCACTTATCATGTAGTTAATAATTTTTCCTCCGTCTATGCATGAAGATGGGTGCCGAAACGTTACTCTCACCACTACAGTGGATTCGAGTGTATTCAGTGAGCAAAACATGAATAAAATTAAAAAGAATCGTAGTGAAAAAGATTTGCTTCCTGAAAGCAATAAGGAAGCCACCCTCGAAAAGGTATTGAAAGAGGAATGCGAGCATGAAAATGAAGGAAACGATTCCTCTTGCAATACGTTGTCAACCACAAAAGACTTTTCCAGTTCCGTTTCAGTTGACTCAAGTTTTACTCACTGTGATAAAAAAAGCGGGAAGAAACCTGGTGAGTACTTCGAAATTTTTCTCTCATTCGTGCTCATGTGTGTGTGTGTGCGTGTGTGCCCCTTTAAAATCCTTTTTATATTACGAAAAATATTGCTCACATCGTACCCCTCCAGTATTCTTCATCGATTCTCCCCCCAAACCCAACACCCCACTCAATGGGGTGGAGTGTTGGGTTTGGTTTCCTGACGAGTTTCGAATGAATGTGCTTCTGAACTAGCGCTGTCCCTCGTTTAAATATAGTTTTTATATCTCAATACTAGCACTATCTCTCATTATTGGAAACGTTCAAGTGTCCAGCATATTCCGAAGAAAGAAGCCACTCTGATATTTCTATACCTATCGCGTTATAACTCTCACTTGTATTCTGTTTAAGTTCTTTGAAACTATTATCAGCTCTTTTCTTTGAATTATCTGGAATCTCATTTATTTATTTCCGATCATCGGCATGGCTTTCGTGCCTTTCGACTCTCGAGGTTTACTAGTGATTTATTTTCCTAGCTCAAAGATATATAGCTTATTACCCTTAGTTATAATGAGATTTCTTGCGTAGTAGCGTATGACATATCCGAGGTATTTGACAGGGTATAGCATGAGTTGTTGCTTTCCAAGTTCCCCACCTTTGGGTTTTCTTCTTCTATTTTCTTGCTCATGTCTAGATCTCATTCAGATCATCTTATATCGACTGTTGTTGATGGGGGAGATTTCTTTCTTTTCTATCAACAGTGAGGTTTCTCAGGGTTCTGTTTTATTTTCTACGCTATTCGTACTTTTCACACACATTAATGATCTTAGTTGTTCATCTTACTCAGTTCATTCATATGCCGATGACTCGACCCTCCCTTTTTCTCCTTATGTCAAATCTGCTCCCTCTTTTGCTACTAAAGTTACCACTCGTCTAAGTCTTTCCGATTCTATTCCTGATCTTGGTCTGGATAGTATTTCTCAGTGAAGTCTGATAAGTCTATGAAATTCAACTTTAAAATCTAAACTTCAACAAATCTCCCTCTCAAAGAAACTTTCTTTCCTGACTATATCGATTGCTCTCCGTATCTTCAGTTGACAATGTAAACATTTTTAGCCTTAACATAATATTATTCTCATTTCTGTTACTTGTTCCAGAAATTTACGAATGATAAATGCGTGGTTTAAGCTACCAGCGTCTTCTTGTCTTGGTCTTTAGCTTTCGAACGAGAGGGATTGTATTCACCTAACAGTGTCTTTTAGTTTAGGTTCTTAATTTTTGAATAAAGGGCATCGATTAAGCTACCTGTGTATTTTATCGTAGGCCTTTATTTATTTATTTATTTATTTTTTTTGTGAACCACGTTTACACACAATGAGATCTCGTGACGCTCCCGTAGGCCTTTAATTTTCGAATTAGTTAACGTACGAGGACCGTAGCTTGAGGTTTCACTAGTTTAGATCTTTATTTATTT
>SEYY01005592.1:142500-197500 GCA_009176605.1 Armadillidium nasatum
AATTTATATTGATGAAATTGAGAGTAAGAACTAAATATTACAAAAGCGAAAACGGCTGTAATAGAGTTGTAGTTAAACAATATCCTGTTTATTACTGTGATTTTTGCAATGATTGTTCCATATGAATTACTGTTTTAGGCTTAGAAAATAATTTGATCCATACCTCCTCCCACTCCTTTATATTTTTCTCTCTAGGTTTGACTTTTGTTTGGAATGTAGGAATATTTGAATTTATTTGCAGACTTCTGAAAGACCATCCACTTTTTCCAATTTTTTAAGCTAACCGTTTATTACTATTGATTTGGAATTGAGCCATAAAAATGTTAGGAAAGTAGATTTATTAATGATAAATATTAAAGATAAAAAAGTGCCAGAAGAGAGACAAATGCATGAAGTAAAAGTAAAGATATTAAAACTCTATATTTGTTCCCTTATTTAATTAATATCTTAAAGTTAAGATATTGTTTTGAAAACTCCATATTTGTTTCCTTATTTAATTCATATCTTATTCTAATTTTTTTTTTTTAATGCATCATAAAACATTTTCAAGTTCATGAAAACTGAACATGTGCCTCTTATTCTAAAAAATAATTACCAATGAGAGTAATACCTAGTATGAGATTTTGAAGTATATTTTATATAATTGAATATAAGTTACAACTTGAATAATGTAACTTATAAGAGATTTTGAAGCTCACAGGAGAATAAGAAATATAACAAGTTAAGAAAATCTTAAGAGACAAGCAGAAGTTAAGGTTATTATCCATGGTTTGTCTCTTACCTGGTATTTAGTAGTTATTCGTAATATAAACTGGAAATGTAATGTACATTGAAGAAAAGTGATGAAAATGGGTCAGAGAATCAAATTCAATAAATTTAAAAATAGTTAAAGTATTAAAAATTTTATTATAAAATATAATTAGTAGGGGTGCACCGATAAGCCAAGTAGCCGATTATCGATTAATCGGCCTTGAAATTGGCTGATTACTGATTAATCGGCCTTTCATCAATGACACCTAATAAGTAATGAGTTATTATTAATTAATTAATAATAAGTTATTACTTATTAATTTAAATTAATACTGAGAAAAAGCAGTTATCAACATTATTATTTATTACTAATAACTATGCATGTTTTCATTATTAATGTAAATCATTTTTATTGCTTACTTTTCAGATATATTAAAAATAAATATTTAAAATTTTAAAGATAACTCTAGATTCTAGAATCTAGATTATAGAAATATAAATAATTAAATATTAATTACACTTCATAAAGAAAGCAGTATATCAACCAGTTATTGTTGGAAGTATTTTGATGTTCATCCTAAGGATAACAGTAAATGTATTTGTAAATTATGTAAAGCCACCATATCAAGAGGTGGCAAATCTGCAAAAAGTTATACAACGACAAATATGTTGAACCACATTAAGAAAATTCATTCAGATGAAGCAAAAGCTGAAAAGGCAATATGATTGGTCACAGCCAAGTACTTCAGAAGCAAGTTGCAGCAACTATGAGCCTCCAAAAAAAGTTCAACCAACTATACAATCAGTTTTAGAAAAGAGTAAAATTTGGAATATTAACGATCACAAGTCCCAAGAAATACATTATTTGATAGGAGAAATGATAGCTGTTGATATTCAACCATATTCTTTAACATCTGACATTGGATTCCAAAGGCTTATTGCAAAACTCTGTCCTAATTACAGAATTCCATCAAGAAAATATTTCACAGACAAAATAATCCTGGATATATTTATGAAAGTAAAAGCAAAAATTCAGAAATCGCTCGATGAAATTAGCAGTCTTTCTTTGACCACAGACATTTGGACAGCTTCAACAAATAATGCTCCATTTCTGAGTGTGACAAGGCCATTGGCTTTCAGATGAGTTTGAACAATGTAGAGTTGTTCCTTTCCCTGGTTCACATACAGCTGAAATAATAAGTGAACAACTACACATTGTTCTGAATGAGTATAAGATCTCCAACAAAATTTTTCTTGTACTACGAGATTCCGCCGCAAATATGGTTGGTGGTATGAGGGAGTGTGGTGTACAGTCACTATCATGTTTCATACACACATTGCAACTTTCAGTAAATGAATCAATATTTTAGCAAAAGGCTGTGAGCAATATAATTGCAATTAGCAGAAAAATAGTCTCACACTTTAATCATTCTCCATTAGCGATTAGCAAATTAACCGAAATCCAGGAGCAGCTTAAATTAGACAAACAAACTGATTTAAGATGTGTCTACTCGTTGGAATTCAACATATTATATGCTGAAAAGAAATTTAGAACAGCGAAAAGCTTTTATAATGTATGCTGTTGACAATAACATTCCAACTTTATCAAGTTACCAATGGACAATTGTTGAAAAAGTTGTCCAGTTATTAAGTCCATTTGAAGACATCAGCAAAGAATCAAGTAACAGAACATCAACTATATCAATGATAATAATCCCTACAATATTAGCTCTCAGATTATTTCTATTAAAAGCTACCAAACCTACTGGAATTATTTCAACTGTTGAAGAATTCAGTGCATCAACTGAAAAAAAATTTACATCATACTTAAATGCAAAATTTCTGTGCTTGGCTACTTTTCTCGATCCCAGATTTAAATTGAAATTTCAAAAGGATGACATTAAAGAAGACACTATTAAGAAATGGGTTATAGATATTGTAGAACATCAAGCTGAGATAAATTCTATTGATAGTCAAACAGGAGACAGCTCTTCTAATGATGATCAAGATAATGAAACTTATGAAAGTGTACCTAAAACTGTTTCCCTTTCAAAACTGTTAGATGATTTCTAGTCAAATAAGCCTATGAAAATAAATTCAGACTTAGACGTTGCAAGTACAACAGATGTGCAACCCAAACTCAAGAAGAGTAAATCTGTTACTCGTAAATGCGCAAAGGAACTGGATCAATATTTAACTCTACCAACACTTCAAAGAAGCGAAAACCCATTTCTTTGGTGGAAAAAGACACGGGAGACTTTACCAATATTGAGCAGTTTGGCTTCAAAATATTTAAGCGCACCACCATCATCTGTTGAGAGTGAAAGACTCTTTAGTACAGGTGGTAATATCTAGGAACCTACATGGAATAGGCTGTGTCCTGAAAATGGGGAAACTCTTTGTTTCTGCATTATAACTTAAGAGTATTGAACTTTAACTACTGATGAGCTGAGATAGAAGACAACATAAATTGAAGAGGCAACAGCATAAACAGAAAACAAGGAAAACTGCCAAAATTTAGTAGTATTTTTATGCACTTTGTATGTATGTATTTTTAGTATTTGTATTAACAATGAGTCAATTATAATATGTTAATGTTTCATAATTTATGAATGATTTCTTAATAAAGTAAAAAAAAAAAAGGCAAAGGCCATAATAGCAGCCAGGCACAAAATGACTAACAATTTTGAAAATTATATTGGTATTGTTATTTGTTACTGCGTCGAAGCTATCTGATGATTAACTTGGCAGTTATGAAATGGTCTTGTAAAGGTTGGTTTGTTCTGGTAAAGGATTTAAGCAATCGGCCGATCAATCGTGTGAATGGCCGATTACCGATTAATCGGTAATATGCCGATTACCGATTATCTACCGATTAATCTGTGCATCCTTAATAATTAGGCTGATTACATAGAACGTGCCTAAACCTTATAGTGATATAGGCAAAGAATGACCACAAAAATTATTGATATTAAGATTAATGTATCAATATTTTATAATATTGTTGCTAGATATTTGAAATACTTAAAAAGTACATTTTAGTCACTTTTTATTTGTTTATTTTTAATTTAGGTTAGGCCTGTTTGCTGTCCATTAGTATATATTTACCCTTTAAGTCATGGTTAGGTTAAGTCAAACTAGTTTGTTAGATATAACAATTTGTATACCTCATTAGTATCAATATATATATTTTCTGATATCTTTCTCTGCCCAATTTCTTATGCCATATTGTTAAAGTTGCAGATGAAAACCAAGCTTTATGATGTTCAAAATTTATTTTTACCACCTTAAGTGCATTTTAATTTATCAAATTTTGATTTTCTTACCTATTTTTATTGTTTTTCTTCAATATACATTACATTTCCAGTTTATATTTTTAATAACTAAACACCAGGTAAGAGATAAACCATTCATACTTACTGAAGTTAATCTAATAGGAAGAAGTAAAGATCTGATGAAATTCTTTAGTTTTTTTTATAATTTTAATAATAAAAATCTTTAGTAACTGAAATTTTAGAAATGTCTTTGAAATATTGTGTAAAATAAGAAAGCATTAAACTATTTGGCCAATTATAATACCTATATTTGTAAGACTGAACATAGTTTTAGAAAAACTGGATCATGTCAAATAAATCTTATTTATTTCTTTACTTCTTTATGTGGACAAAGGAAGACAGTTGATATTTTATGGTTAGATTTTGGCCAGGGTTACTTGATTTAAACAATAATTTTTTAGTTTAAATAAAAAAAAATTTTCCTTTTTTTTTTTTTTTTTTTTTTTTTTTTTTTTTTTTTTTTTTTTTTTTTTTTTTTTGTAATAAAAATTATATTACATAGGCAGAATTTATTATAGGATGCTATTAAAAAAAAAAAAAAGTTTGCAATTCTGAATAGAATTCATTATTCTTTGAAGTTTCAAAGTGTTGGATCCATTTTTTATATAGGCATATTAACTAATTACAAATTTCTATATACTTTTCATTTTCTACTATTTTTTTTTCAAGTAACTTGATCAGAACTCTTCCTATCAAATTAATTAAACCCTAGTCAAATTTTTTTTTTTTTTTTTAATGAATTTTTAATATTACGTTTAAAATAAAAAAAAATAATAAAAGTAAAGATAAAAGGGAATTCTGTAGTTAAGTTTCATCATGAGATGCAGTAGACTATATTCAAAAATCTTCACTTTGTAACAAGGAATAATAATTGTTACTCCTACCATGCTCTAATCAATATTCTAAAGAGATTGACTATATTACTTCTTCCCTTTGGAGATTATTTTTTGTTTGTTTGCTAAATTCTTGTATCTTTCCTTTCTGTGATATACAAAATATATTAATAGTATGGTATATAAAATATATAAATAGTATGGTATATTTATTTTTAGTATTTATTTCCATTGAGAATCTATTACCCTAATATGAGGGAAGCTTTTTGCTTACTATATATATATATATATATATATACCATATATATATATATATAATTTATATATATATATATATATATATATATATATATATATATATATATATAATATATTTATATATATATATATATATATATATATATATATATATTATATATATACAAGCTTTTCAGTAGTGAAGATTTAATATTAATTTTAAAGTTTATAAATATGGCAAGTGTAAAGGTACCAGAGCAGAAAGTAATATTATGTGGAGAATATGGTGTTGGCAAGACCTCCTTATTTCGACGATTTGCTACAAATACATTTGTTACATCTACAGATAGAAAATCAACTTTAGGATTAGATCATTATGAAAAAGTCTATATGACAGATGAACATCAGGGTGTCAAGGTTAGCTTTTGTAAGACTCTTTATTTATATTTTAATTTATACCATGGTTAAATATATTTGATATGAAAAAAAAAAATTACTATTTTTCAGATTATTGTTTCGTAAAAAAATAATATTTAAAATCTTTATTAAACTGATATATTCATTTTGTACTCATGAAATTATTTGATTAAAAAATTTTTTTTTTGATTTCAGCTTCAATTGTGGGATACTGGTGGGATGGAGCGTGTTGCTAGTATAACATCATCCTATTACAAATTTGCTGAAGCTGCTATATTAGTATTTTCTCTTGATAGCCCAGACTCATTCAATATTTTGTCTCAGCATTTACTTGATATAGTTACTTATGCTGAGAATGCAAAAATATTCCTTTGTGGGAATAAATATGATCTAAAGAATCAAATACATGTTACAGATGCAGATATGGAAACATTCTGGTAAAATGTTTAATTTTTTATCTAAAATTAATAATAGCAATTATTATTATATTATAAACTAGTCTGATCAGAACTAGCAGAAGTACCCCAATCAATATCAGGAAAGTCCATTTTGATTATACATATTTCTTTAATACTACTTGTTGCCATATTCTCATTTATCATTGCAACATTTACCGTAGTTACTAGTTCCTGATCCTGAGAAAAGCTGTAGTAAGCTCATATTCTGCATAATTAATTACCCATGACAATATCAACCCTTAGAGATTCAACCTCTGAGACAGTTTTAAATTCTGTTCTCTGAACAAATTGAATAGTGTTTCATATATAAAGCATTTACACCTCCACCTTATCTACCAGGGTGTTGGTACAGATAAATTGAATCTCTTAATTTAAAATTTCTGTAGCTCAATTACCCATATTTCTGTTATAAAAGTACTATCCAAGTTTTCCTGTATGAATGCTACTAACTCTTCTTTCTTATTTTAAAGGCATAGGAATATTTAAAGTGTATACTATTTCTATTTTTACATATTTGCTCTGCCTAATTTGTTTAGTTCCTACATTCCGCATTTACAATATTCCTTCACGAAAAATTGACATTTTTTTTGCTAAGGGAACTTCATCCTTGCTCTCTTCACAAAACTCATTCCAAAAATCTAAATACTGGATGCCATTACATTGCAAAGGGTTTTTAAATGCTTTTCTTTCTGCTATCCGTTAATCAACTCACAAGATTTTGAAGTTCCTTAAACATTCTTCTTAGCCGTCTACCGTGGCTCAAACGGTAGGGTGGTTGACTCACGTGCTTGAGGGCGCCGGTTCGATCCCACTTCGGGATCCTAGGTATATACTACCTAGAAAAGTTCCTCTCCTCGAATAGGGCAATGCCCGTGAGATGTGAACTTATATTAAAAAAAAAATCTTATTTCAACTAGACCTATATCCTTTGTTCCCACATAAATTACATAACCACTTCATCTTCAGAAATATCAGACATATCATCACTAGTGACACTAGAAATATCACTAGTCTTAGCTCCTGGATAGCAAGCATATTTATCTACCTCCTCCTTCTTTTTCTTTTCTTTTTTTTAATACTAAAACTTCTGTATAAATATTATATTTTGAGTTATCAGCTGTTAATGGTTCTATTTGCTTATTTAATATAACCACTCATTACTTTAATAATAACCTCATTAAAATGTGTATGTTAGCTCAGCAGATTGATTTATTTTATTATTAATGTATGAGCTCATAGAGTATTTATCACCCCAGCAGCCCTTTCTAGTTAAAAATATTAATATTTTTTTTGTTTTATTGTACAATTTGGTAACTTCTTTTTAACTGAAATAAATCTTTATATTATTATTATTATTATTATTATTATGAAAGCATTAAGGTTATAAAATTACCTAACATATAATTTTTCAATACTTACATTGCGTGATAAAATGATAAACAATGCAGTCAATCACATTTGTTTATTTGTTATCATTCACAGCGAACAGTGCCACAATTTGATATCTGGTACATACAAAACTTCTTGCAAAACAGGACAAGGAGTTGAAGAAATGTTTATAGACATCAGCAAGCAGCTGGGAGAAGCCAATAGATCTCGAAAAGAGTTAGATTCCCTAAATAAAAATTCATTTAAAATAACCCCTCCAGAAGGTGAACCTGAAGATTCTTGTATATGTTGATTAGGTAAGGAAAATTCTTTTTTTTTGAAGTTTATATTTTAATCATTATTTTTTGTTATATTAAATAAAATTGTTAGCAGCTTATCCATTTTTCTTATGTTTCATATTTATTTTATTTTATTAATCAATTTTTTTATTTTTCCTTTTTGTGTGTTTTGATACTTTTACATAGTTGTAGTACAAACATTGATATAGCATATTTAATTTTTCATATACCCTTCATTAGTAATTATATTCAAATATGCATTTATTTACATTACATGTATTTCTCGAATACATATGTATGTGGAATATGTATTTATAAGTTAAATTGATGTGCCTGATGTCACCATATTGTGGATGTGAATGTTGTTATTTTTGCAGATTTGCCTTAGATTCTATGGATGTTATGCAGTCGATTCTGATTGTACCAAAACATTCAAGTTGTCTAGTACCATTACAAGTGAAGTTGTCTATAACTTTGTTGGTGCAGAAATTTCATTCTATTTCTCTGCAACTAAAATTCTGAATATTTTTTACTCCTTTCTGTTAAAAACAATATCTTAATATCAAAAGGAGTGATTCCTTTCCTTTAACTGAGTTTTTAACTTCAGTTTGCAAAGATTTTTATACTAATTATAATCAGAACTGTTCCTGATTGTCAGGAACACCTGAAGAAAGTTGCCCAGATTCGTCTATATATAGACCATAAAAAAATACCTCCATCATTATTCTTTTCCTTTTTTCGTAACAAAACTGAAAGATACTGAAACATTTTAACCATTTGTGTCAACTCACCCCAATACTTTCCATGAAAACTTCATTGTAACTATGGAGTTTCCTCCTAGGTCTTTTTAGGTCTCTTTAGCTGTGATTTCCCCCGAAATACAGGATAATTATATATATATATATATATATATATATATATATATATATATATATATATATATATATATATATATATATATATATATATATATATATATATATATATATATATATATATATATATATATATATATATATATATATATATATATATATATATATCAGTGAATGTGCTATTCCTAGAACGTCCATTTATTTTACAATTTTATAATCCAATTTTTTACCTTTTCAAAATCTCCGGACTTGTGTACATACGAATTGTAATTAGAACCCAGTTATTTAAGCTGCCAACTAGTTGAAATTATAATGATAATATTATCACCAGTAGGTGTAGTGTGACCTTTGAATTTGGGTTTGCTGTAAAGTTTGTTTCAATTTATTATTCTAGAGAGTCATTAATATTATATATAAAAAAAAGGTTTTATTAAATAGTTTGTTATTGAAGTTTTATGAATTTCAAAATATATTAAAGGAAAAAGTGTAATAAAACCCAAAAAAGTCCTAATAAAACCTGTCCTAAAAAATAGCACTGGGCTTGGCTTAAAAAGAAAAAGGGAGGTTTTTTAACCCAGATTTTATATTCATGTAGAATGAGATTATACTAAAAACTTAATAATTTATGCATTTACCCATGTACAAGTTTTTGTAACTTTCGTATTCATGTACTTTGTCAGGTACGTGAATATACCTATATACCCTTATTTTCTTAAATGTGCAACGCACAGTTTCTAACCCAGTTCAAAGCTTGTACTACATTTTTAATTTTTAACCTTTTAGATCTATTAACAGATCTTTATATATACGCTTTTGATTTAATTAATGTATTGTAAGTGTAGGAGAAGTGTATTTTAATGTATCGTATGTGTTGGAGAAGGAGTAGCCCTAATGTCAAAGAAGTTATATAATTTTTTTTTTCTTTTTTTTTGTCTTTGTCTTTGTTTAAGATGTTGTATACTAATGACTTTTGTATGAAACTCCCCCTCCCTCCCCCATTTGTCTTGTGATTGGCAGAAATTACAAAATTAAATGAATTTATTTTTTAAATTTAAGGAGCAACGAAACTGTTTGGTTGTTGCCTTTTTTATTTTTATTTAAAATTCATTTTAAATTTAATTTGATTTTAATTATTAATTATAATTTCTATTTATGTAAATATTTTTTTAAAAATATTTCATTTCCTAAATTCAAATTGAGTTTCATACAAGAAAAATACCTAATACATTTTTGGTCTTAATTTAGTGATAAAAATCTCTTTCGAAGGGTTGGCGAGTGGGGGAAAGTATGGGGGAGAGAGAGAGAGAGAGATATAAATATAATTTATCTTATGCATTTTTTATCATTAATGCATTTTTTTATCATTATTATTTAGATTTGAAAATGGGTAACAAGCTCCATCACCCACTCTCTCACATCATCTCGGGGCTGTAATGTTAATTGCATTTGCTTATTTATGAGAGTAATATTTTTATTTATTTTTTTGTTTTTGTGGAAAAGATTCAGGTATGAGAGATATTGTTTTAATGTATTTAATGAAAATTTTAAATATGTATCATACTTAATAATTCAGAGATTATATCTTTGTGATATCTTTTTAATTAATTAAATGATCTTTAGTTGTAGGTAATTTTTCCTTAATAAACTTATTATTATTATTATTAGTAGTAGTAGTCGCATACCCTTCACAATAATAGAGCCATTTTTCTTTCGAGATGCTCATGCCCAGTACCTGTATATTTCTAATCAATGGAATTAGAAAAAGTTTTACTTTGAATTCTATTACTATTTTTTAAATTCAAATTTAAAATATATATATATATATATATATATAATATATAACTATTGATTTTTTTTCTCATTTTCATTTTAAGTTTGAAAAATTACTTGAATTATTTGTTAGTTACTTTAATTTCTTTAATTACCAAATAATAAACCTGTTTGTCTGGTCAATAGAAGAATTCCATTTCCACTCTTATCTTTAACTTTTTTTTTTCTCCCCAATCTTTCTCTCTAGTTTCTTTTTTGTTTATTAATTTTGGCTTTTATTATTATTATTATTATTATTATTATTATTATTTATTATTATTATTATTATTATTATTATTATTAAAAATATAAAAAAAAAAAAAAAAAAAAAAAAAAAAAAAAAAAATTATATATATATATATATATATATATATATATATATATATATATATATATATATATATATATATATATATATATATATATATATATATATATATATATATATATATATATATATATATATATATATATATATATATATATATATATATATATATATATATATATATATATATATATATATATATATATATAACTCTCCTTAACGTCTCTTAGAATGGAATCTTTAATTAAAGTTTTTGTTCCATGGTTATAAAATCATGTTTAAACAAATCTTTGAACTCGTACCTATTTTTGGATAATATTCTTATGGCCTCAGGGAATGTTTTTTTTTTTTTACTATACTTATGTTCTTATCTCGTATATGTCATTTATTAATCTATGCACGACTTTTGAGACATCAAGCTTAGTGTGTGGTAATGATTTGTGAAAACTCATTCCTCCTGCTGAGGAAGCTTTTGCACCCTTTTATTGCTCTAGAAATCCATTTGTGGTTTATGGGCTTATTTTCTAATTGTTTTTCCTAAAATCTTTCGTTAATTTATGTTTTTTCTCTTGGTCTTTTTTTCATTTTATTAAAATTGTAATAAAATTGTTAATGACATTTATTTAGTTATAAGCGAACGCTGTAATTTTGATTGTCTTCTCTGGTGGGCAAAGGCAAGAGGTCTACTAATTTTTACCAGAGTTGGGGAAATATTGGAAACCTATAGTTCAAAGCCAGTATGTCCCGATACAAGGTGTTTGAAAGTGTGCAGGTCAAAGGAAGTTGGGCAAACATGTGTTCCAGACTTATAAGTAGAGTACATTTAAGTACATATATTTACCTTCCCCTTTTGGTACATTACCTTCATTGTTCATTCACTCTTTTGTCCACTATTCTTCACAGTTCACTTTACATTGTAAGAATTGGGTATTCACCTGTTTTCTGTAGAATGATTATCTATTCAATTCTTAATTCTTGACATTAGTTTTCTTTCCCAACGGCTATTCCAAGGTTTTTACACATTTGCACTAATTGATCAAATGAAGTATCATATGTTCTTATATTTTTTATGCTTTGCATTATTAATTCTACGACATATTCTATATTCTCGGTAATTTAATTTTTAGTATTGTAATACTGTGAAATTCGTAAATTCTTGTTAAATTTTATTGGAGATAGTGGATCGGAAACTTAATATGTCAGGCAGTCATCTTTTCTCTCAAGATTCTTTTTAGGTGATTTGAGACTGGACCTTCATAGCCTTGAATTAATTCTCTTTAAAATCTTTGTTAATAAACATTAGTTATGTTGATCAAGTTTTAAATTAGCATTTGGTTAACTCCAAGCAAGACTTCATATTTCTATATCAAATTATTTCTTAACGATTTGTAATTCATAGGGAAGGTCAGGCCATAGAACGCTTAAAGTGTGATCTTTATTTTTCTTTCTTTCTCCAAAATAGTTGTTAATCTTCATTGCTCGCTTCTATTGAGTATCTCTTTGCTTTTTCTCATTTGAAATCTTGTATCCTTGAGTGAGATGATAATTTTTCTAAGTTCTACAACTGGAAAAGACCAATTGAATAAACCAGTGGAATGGAATAGCTGGTAAAGAAGTTGAGTTGGGAGGGGGGGTGATATAATTCGCTTAAAATTGCGAAATTATTCTAAAATGAAGGGAAAAAAGAGGTAGCCATAGCATAAGAAAGGGCTGGGTTGGTTTACTTTGGTAACGCTTAGGTAAAAGTAGCTAAAATAAGATATAATTATTGAAGTAATGAAAAGAGAGTAAAATCATTAGAAAGAAACAAAAGACATAGGGAGGATTATTGGGTTGCTAAAAGTTATTTTATATTTTTCCTATTCTATCAAGCTTTTTTTAATTTTTAAACATGTCCGCTACACTGATAGTTGGCGGACGGTAGTACAGTAATTTAAGGAAACTAATTTACTAATTTATATAGTATGCTCATCCAAAGAATTTACATAGATTGTTTTAATATATATTAAGCATGCTAATTATGAACACCACAAACAATTAAATTTATATACAGAAGTAATCTGTAAATATTTTATATATATATATATATATATATATATATATATATATATATATATATATATATATATATATATATTATATATATATATATATATATATATATATATATATATATATATATATATATATATATATATATATATATATATATATATATATATATATAATATATATATATATATATATATATATAACATAACATTTTTTGCATAATAAAACCAAGATTTAATTGATTTATTTTTAACCTTATATATATATATATATATATATATATATATATATATATATATATATATATATATATATATATATATATATATATATATATATATATATATATATATATATATATATATATATATATATATATATATATATATATATATATATATATATATATATATATATATATATATATATATATATATATATGGCAGAGTCTTCTATAATGCCAATCTCGGTACTCACATAACTATATAAACATAGCCAACATGTATATCAGCACATTTTCTTCAACACTAAACACAACTCACATTTTCTCTGGTCTTTTCGTACATAGAAAGTCCAATTTTGTTTTTTAAACTAATGTTCTCGATAGGCTGGAGTATCTTGAGCGATTTGAGCTGAAATGTAGTTTCATCTGACATCAAACTTGATTTTCTGTGTACTACTAATCCATTTCATTAAAAAAATGAATATTTCCACGAGTTTATTGCCTATTGATAGTAGGCAATAAGCAACATTAGTCGCGGCATAATCATTAAGATCGGGTTGTTCTTGCTCACTAAATTAGTCAGTGTCGTTATGCATTACAACCACCTTGTAATCTCTTGGGAGATTGGTAGCAACGTGCTATTTAAATTGTTTAGAATAAGTACTCGTATAAAATGAAGGCATCTTTCTCTTCTTTTGTTCAACTACTTATGTAATTCCGATTCCCAAACTTTTAAAGGACCCTTGTGAAGATAGCGATATGAAACCGATTTCCGTTACTTTCCACAAGTGCATCTAGCAGAAAAGACGGCAGCGGACCTCCTACTTCCTTGTTTTGGGAGAGCCTTCATGATTTTTCTGATTTCCAGTTCTGCTTTCGCATTCGTCGATTTACAGCTAACACGGCCCTTACTTCGGATAGACGATGGCATCAGAAAAATATTTTCTGTGTTAAAATTGTGGTTCTGGGAATGTTTTTTGATTGATAGAAGTTTAAGGTGGTAGGTGTATGTGTTATGGTAATTCTTGGTCTGAACTAGTCTTTTGGCTGAGGATTTTGACATAGCACATCCACAATAATATCTTTTATACTAGGTCACAACAGAAGAAATTATCACAGGAACAGGGACCTGACGGAGATGATCAGCCGATGTGTGAGAGCCACAACTAGACAGCAAACCAGTTGGAGTCTGAGGAAGACACTGGTGACTAGAGGAAAGGTGGTGTCCAAGCAGTGAATGCCGATTGTGATTGTTTTATATAGAGAGCAATGTTCAGCAACTGATGTTGAAGCATAATCAATTTCAAGAATATGTGAATATGAGGCACAATCACTAAAATAAAATGAAGAATTTCTTCACTCTGGAGGGCTATGATATCGCATATATGGAAAAATGTGATCCTCAAAGCACTTCACTCTTTGATTTGGTTTTCTTCGTCAACTCTGATCTTTATTCGAAGTTTACTATCGAATAGTACCTTTCAGGTACGCCATTTTTTTCTCTCTCTAGACCATTGGCCTTAGATAATGGTACCCTAAGGCAGCATTATCATTGTCTTCCTTTTTCCCACTGAAATTACCGCATTCCATAAACTGTTAAGTTCTCATTGTGTGATTACGACTTGATATTAATGCGTATTGAATGAATAAATCTGACTTGCATGGAACACTTGATTCAATTTTCCATACTTAACACCACTGAGCCACCAAAATATAGAATTGGTTCACTTAACTCTTCTGAACACTCCAATTATTGCTCTATGTCTAAATAAGCCTTTAACAGGATATAGAAGTTCAAAACTTTCTAAAATATTTCTAAAAGTTCTAAAAATATCTTTACGACATTCTTGTTGCTTCTTTCCTTATTTAGGAGAGTTAATTGTTCTTCTCATGGAGTAATTGGTCTTCAACGCTATACAGACTACTATTTTTTCTTTCTGGTGGGTGTAGTGTGCTCCGTCATTTATAAATACCGCATTTTAGGAATAAAAAATAATAATAAATAAATAAGTAAAAAAATAAATTGAAATAAATATATAGATTAGTTTTTGGTTTTATAGTGACTTTTAATTACGAGTAGGAAAAAAGCAGTTTTCTTTACTTGGATCACTTCATGAAATTAACTTTTCCTATTTTAAAGAAAATTTACAGAATTCTATAATATATATATATATATATATATATATATATATATATATATATATATATATATATATATATATATATATATATATATATATATATATATATATATATATATATATATATATATATATATATATATATATATATATATATATATATATATATATATATATATATATATATATATATAGTGGTGGCTCTAGAGGTGGGCGAACAGGGAAATTAACCTCCCAGGGTCCCACGCCTGTTTCCTTGAAAGTGTTTCGCGCAAGTACAACTTTAAAAAAAAATCCATGGAAAGCCAGTACCATTCTATATATATATATATATATATATATATATATATATATATATATATATATATATATATATATATATATATATATATATATATATATATATATATATATGCCGCTCCCGTGGCATAACGGAAGAGGGATTGAATCGCATGTTTGAAAACTCTGTTTCGATCCCTCATGATAAATAGGGCAACTCCCGTGAGGTAACTTTTAATATATATATATATATATATATATATATATATATATATATATATATATATATATATATATATATATATATATATATATATATATATATATATATATATATATATATATATATATATATATATATATATATATATATATATATATATATATATAATAATAATAATCATCACCATCATCAAAGGGTTAAGATAAATGAAATATAGTTTACTATTTAATTTCGATATTTTACTAAGGTTTATCATATAGTAAAAGGAAAAGGAACAAATAAAAATAAAAAGGAAAAATTGTGACGTCACTGTCCATCGTCAAGGCTTTTATTACGTCATTTTATGTAGAAGAAATACGTCATTCGTCCAAGTTTGTCACAATGGCCGACGAAAGAAGAGAGATGGAGGGTGCTTTGCCTACAAAGCGTGCTAGATTTGAGTTTTATAACAATATAGAAGAGGAATCTAGCAAAAGTTCCGACAGTAAATTCATCTCAATATCTGAATCATTTTCAGGTGAGTGAATTAAATTGCAAACTTTTATATAAGCCTGAAAAACGTTCATCTTAAAAATTCTATTGCATTTGATATAACGGTCTGCTCTATGAAATCCAACATGGCCGCCATTTGTTTCCTAGATTTTAGAATTTGATAATTTTTTGTAGTATTAGGATTTTTTTTTTTTTATAGTTTGAAATCCATGTGTATTATAGAAGTATTTTTTTACGATTACTTTTTATATTTTTTTTGCAAATTCATTAGAACATAAACATTAAACCTGTATCTGCTGTGAAATATTAAATCGATATATGAAACGCCCACATCTTGGAGCGGAATATAATCGCGCAGGAAAATCGTCGAAGCACGCTCGAGTAGTATGCCACAAATTTTACAATGATTCGTAGTAAATATTGTTTACTGTTCGATTTTTTTTTCTTTTTTGTAAAGTTTGACTTTTCATTTATAATTTTAAATTTCTAAATTATTTATATAAAATTTAATGTCTAAAATTTGAAAACAAATGGCTGTTTAAATGCGTGTGCAACAGTAGGTACGTAATATGACGTCATAATATATATATATATATATATATATATATATATATATATATATATATATATATATATATATATATATATATATATATATATATATATATATATATATATATATATATATATATATATATATATATATATATATATATATATATATATATATATATATCAGGTAGTGGAGAATCAACTTTAACATCGGATTCAGGATTCAATGAGTTTACGCCTCCTCAGAGTATTGATGATGATATTCCAAACTTGTAAGTTATATATATATATATATATATATATATATATATATATATATATATATATATATATATATATATATATATATATATATATATATATATATATATATATATTATAATATATAATAATAATAAAATTATAATAAAAAAAAAAAAAAAAAAAAAAATTTTTTAATTATTATTTTAGTAGTATTATTTTATTTATGAAAAGTATTATTATTTTATTTATGAATAATTTTAGTATTATTATTTTATTTATGAAAAGTATTATTATTTTATTTATGAATAATTTTAATATTATTTTATTTATGAAAAACGGACTTCAAGCCAATTGAACTTAGTAAAGACTGCCCCATCCAAGTTATGAGGACATATAATTTGAGTTTTAAAAAAATGTTTACAATAAATACGTAACAATAACCATTAAAAAAAAAAATTTCCTGTTCACTTATGTTTCTTACAATTTTGTTATTTGAAAAGTATTTTGTAAACCAAATACTTTTTATATATATATATATATATATATATATATATATATATATATATATATATATATATATATATATATATATATATATATATATATATATATATATATATATATATATATATATATATATATATATAATATATATATATATATATATATATATATATATATATATATATATATATATATATATATATATATATATATATATATATATATATATATATATATATATATATATATATATATATATATACTCTTTTGATTAGTATAGAAAACAGTCTCAGTATGAATCCCTATAAATATTTCAAAGACTCTGTTTCAAGCCCACAGGATATGCATGCAGTTTTAGGTATAAAGATAAGATTCTCAACTGTATTAATCATCCCTAGTAAAGGAAAACATTTAGAATTATATATATATATATATATATATATATATATATATATATATATATATATATATATATATAATATATATATATATATATATATATACATACATACCATAATCACTACTTATGACAAAGCAAGTAGGATTTAATCAACCTAAGAAATATAGGAATACCTTGCTTAATTAGTGTCTGTGCAAGGTGTTGTGTTCAAGGTCAATTTATGATGGATTTTAATTAAACTTGTTCTTTGCCAAAATATTTAGGATAATAAAAAAAGCTTAAAAATAAAATTATATATTTATCAACTAAATAATACAGAAAATCTTAAACTTGTAAAAACAAAAAACATTGCTTCAAATTTAGCTAAAAGTTGATTTTTAATAAAGTAATATTATAGTATTTGCTGAACCAGATCCTCTTCTTTTTAGTCTTTTCAAGTATCTCTCTATAACATCTGATAACACTGTTGAGACTGCCTCACTTTTTGATGCTTCTATCAAAATTTGGGTCATCATCTGTGAGAAAATTAGAAGCTTCATCAATTTTTCTTTAAAAATGTTGAAAGATCAGCAAATGAAAATTCCTTAGCCATGTGTCATCATTCAGAACATTTGAGTGTGAATCGATACATTCATTCACATTTTCACAGTCGAAACTTGGAAAACCATTATCCATTTGCACAATTTTGTTCAAAATTTCGTCTTTGCAGTTTCCAAACCAAGGAAGTCATTTGAGCAATGTGTTAAGATATATTGTCATACGGCTCTCATATTGCTTTGAGTCGCCTCATGACAAGATTTATAAATATTTTGAATAAAGGCATAATAGTAATAATAACTTTTAGAGCACAACATGCATTGTTTAAAACATTGTTATGCAAGGTGTTCCAGTATTGTAAATTTTTGTTTCATTTAAAAGAAATTGTAATCTAAATTTTGGCTATGAAATCTTGATCTTGATATATTTTCTCAACGATTTGAAAAATTCCAGTTGATTTTCTTGCCCAATTCTTAAGGCTTCCATATGCTGTCATTCCCCTCCTAATGTCAGTCACTTCAGGTTGACAGCCTTGTCAGCCACTGTTCATTTCATTTCAAAACTGCTAGAATAGCTTGTTTCATTTTTTTTTTTTTTTTTTTGATATGGTTGGAACAATTAGCAATAGAAACTTTTGAAAAGATTAGAAAAATTGTAAATAATTCAAGTTTATGAATGCAATTTCTATCTGGAAAAATATTTCTCTTTGATGCTGTCAATGTTTAGACCAAAAAGATTTTTTGTTTTTAGAGGCCCACATTAGTTTTAAACAACTTAATTGATAACTACAGCAGCATTCTGCCTTCTACAACAATGCAAA
This sequence comes from Armadillidium nasatum, assembly GCA_009176605.1. Taxonomy (NCBI): domain Eukaryota; kingdom Metazoa; phylum Arthropoda; class Malacostraca; order Isopoda; family Armadillidiidae; genus Armadillidium; species Armadillidium nasatum. The sequence goes on from SEYY01005592.1 coordinate 161,676, forward strand.
CAAGTTTTTAACTGCAAATCTCATCTTTGAATGGTTTGATGAGAGTATGTTTATGCTAGCTACGAAATTTACAAGGCAGGAAATGACAGTCCAAAATGATCCATTTGTGATAAATCTTTGCAAACTTAGAATGACAGTTCTAAGCATGAAAAGTCTGGCATCAAATGGAGAATTGTGTCTTGATGGGAAAAATTAACTGTGTTGTACTCTCCATTTGCATGTTACAAGCTTGCACTAAACAATTTTTCCTCATTTCATATTATAAATATGGTAATTCTTCAACTGTAAAATCATTTTCATTTTAATTCTTATATATACTAAAATAACCCCATTATTTCATTTAAAAAAAAAATAAAAATTCTTAAGTACTGGAAAATCATTTGCGTTTTAGGAATAGTTTTTAAATGGTACTTAAATTTTTCACTTTAATTTTATGGTATGAATTGGGTTACATTAAAATGCTTTTATTATAAGTAATTCTGATGTGTAAATGTTCTTGTTTTTCATTTTAATAATTAATACATTGTAAAAAAAATTTTTTTTTTATAATACATTATAAACTTATAAAACATTTTTTATTTTTTTTTTTGAGAGTGGGATTGCAGTCTTTTATTATTATTATAAATATTGAAATCTAAAATCACTTGCCAATAATGTGTTTCAAAACTTGGTACGTAGATAATCACATGTTTGATGTAAAACTTTTAGAAAATTTCTTTGTACCATTTTTCTCTTAATTCTATCATAGGGCTTCCTCTAGTCAGACGTACGCCTTTGAAAGGAATGATTTTACCAACAAGATTAATGATGGGGAGGAAATCAGTCAGAAGTCTTCGTTAATGGAAGAGGAGGAAGACAATGATGATGCTGTTTCTGTTGCTTCCACTGCTTCAGATGTTAGCGGCCTGTCTGATTTTTCTGGGAAGGATTGGAAGCCTTGTGCTGGTAAATTTTTTTCTAAATTATATATATATATATATATATATATATATATATATATATATATATATATATATATATATATATATATATATATATATATATATATATATATATATATATATATATATATATATATATATATATATATGTTAGGGTTGGCTGGACTGCCTCTTTCACACTTTTACTCTTCTAGCTCACCTCTTTTTGACTTTTATTTCAAATCCTATTTCTCCTCCAACTCTCTAATGGGGAGGGTGTCTATTATTTTTGCAATAATCGCTCGTTTCCGTAACGGGACATTTAACATATCTAATAGAAACCTTTCTGATTCTTTTGCTAGGATTCAAATATTGTTCTCACTTTATAGTCGACTAAACTTCTGATCATGATTTTTGGTCTGTTTCTAATTATTATACATTCACTATTGCGTAGCAGTTCTCTTTTTCTCCTTTCCCTTATGTTACAACATACTTTTATAAATTTTCAGTTCTGGAAAAGAGTCAATGTAAATGAAATAAAAAATTTTTTTTAAGTAAAATGCTTAGTTTTCCTTAACTTTTCAAAAGCAGTTGTTATTTCTGTTCTCTTATTACTCTTATCCTTAATTTGCATCCCAAAGTGATGATTGTGCAGAAGTGCATAGGGATGAAATGTTTTATGTAGAGTTCAAAATTTTGAGTTATTCAAATTCTTTATTCGAGAACTTTGGGCCCTCTTATCAGTCGAAATATATATATTTGTGCCGTTCATTTACCTATTATCACTTAGTCTTGTCTAAAATCATAAGCATATTAATTTTTTAACTCTTTGATTAAGACTATTGTGTAATTTTAAAAAAAATAAATCTTTGTATCACTTTTCACTTTGGAGGTAAAGCAAACTTACTTTATTTTTCTTTCTCCTTTTCCTCTACATTTACCCTATTCATCTAATTTCTGTTTTGTGTCTTAATTTTCCAAGACATTCGATCGAGTAATCCCAGTCATTCTTTATGGACATTTGGACTACTTAGGACTTAGTTTCTAAGTTTCTGTCCTTCAGTTTTCTATGAAATGATTATATTTTCCGTGAGGTGCAGTGACATAATATCAAGATATTTTTTGGCTCTGGCATGGTCTGTGATAAGCATCAGAGACACCACCTTCAGGAAATACTTTTTTATTGACCCTGTAATTAGTGGATTTTGTGTTAACCAAAACCCAGTACTCATTGGACAGTAGAATTGGCACGCTTTTAATGAACCTCTCTGTTAATTTTTAAACTCATTTTTTTTTTTAAGTCTGTGATTTTCAAGGCTGTGAAATTGGTTATAATTAGTGATGGGACAATTAAGAATTTTTTGACAATGACAATGAAATTGAAAAAGTATATTTTAAAAATTTCCATTATTTAACAATTTTATAATGAAGAGGAATTAAATTGTCTTTTCTTTATTCTTTATACAAATGTGAAATACATGTAATTTTAATATATAGTACAGGGTGTCCTACTCGCTCAGGGCCCATAATGATAAGATATCAAAATACTGGTTAACTTCAGTGAGTTCATAAGTTGTTTGGATGACGAGCAATCCGCACTGGCTATTTTCAGCAGGATGGCGCCATTTACCACACGTCCAACGTCAGCATGTACAAAATTGAATCCTTCTTTGAAGATTCGGGTCATTTCCATGATACTTTTTCCACCAAGGTTACCTGCCCTCTCCCCGCCGGATTTCTATGAAAGTAAAAGTGTATCGCAACAAGCCACATACTATCATGCCACTGAAAGAAACAGTTGGCGCTATGACTCTTAATATGTTGGCGACAACTTTTCGTAACATTGAAAAGCGTGTGCATGCATACCTTGATGCTAATGGCAACCACTTAAACACTCGTGATGTTAGCAAGATTTTAGCACACCAAGGTTTGTTCGTGTCAAATTTTATTAACTAACGACGACTACTTTGATATCTATAAGCGTATATCTGAAGCCGAAATCTAGTGGAACACCATGCATAATAATATCTTCAAAACACTGATTTTAATATGTGAGAACATGAACAGACATGCAAAATTCTAGTACTTTAAATTTAGAGCTCTTAATTGATGCAGAAACAATCTTTTCTCCAGTTTCTGGAGGAATTCGATTTGGTCATGGAGAGTATGTCCCCCCACTTCTAAACAGCCTTTTACTTTCAATAGGAAAATGTGGGGAAGAGAGAATTTATAAGCCAAAATATGTAAAGTAATCGGCAAAAATGACAATGACGATTGAGAAAAAATATACTGATGACTATTAATCGTCCCATCACTAGTTATAATTCAACTCCAGTTATGATTCTCTTTGATTTTTATTCCAGTTCTGATATCAACTATTGAATGTTATGTGATTCGTGTTCAAATTTCAACTACTTATGATCATGCGACTTTAAAACCCGATTCATTCAACAAAATTTACTGATTCCTCAATCCCACAACCTGTTATTTCTACCATTAAACAGTCGAATATGGACTAATGATTTCGATTTTCTGTCAGAGAGTGTCTAGAGATAGAACAGTCAAGAGTGGGAAATATTTTGCTTATTGAATGAAAATTTTATTTGTCATTGTAGTTAATGTACAACAACTTAAAAATTGTTTCTTTGTTTTCAGGACCTATGTCATGGGTGCAGCAGCAGATGGAAAAAGGTGTTAATCCACGTACAGTGTTAACCCATTTGTTGGGAAATTCTTTTCATATTCAGCAAGGAGTTTCAGATTTTATGTTGTGGCACTTCATAGTGAACATGCTCTCTGAACCTCCAAAGAGAGAAAGGCTTCGTCATATAAACACCTTGGAAGATGTGATACGGCTAATAAAAGTTTGCAAGAAAATCATTGTACTTACAGGCGCTGGCGTAAGAAACATTTTTTTTTATTACGATTTAATAGTTTTAAACAATTTTAAATATATAAGCTTTGCATACATATGTGCCTATTATTTTTGCAAACATTTAAATTTTGTTGCAAGTCTTTTCTTGTCATTTTATAAATGCAAATTTATTGTCAATGTATTTTTACGAAATGTAATACCAATTTAATTGATTGAAAAAAAAATGTTAGTCAAGTCTTTTAATCATTAATATTAGTTAATAGTAAAAAAATAATTTTTTTTAAAAAATACAAGTTGTTTCTGATATTCCCATAGAAAAAGGGGGTTTCCACATCATATATCAAAACATAGAATTATGAAAATGTGTACACTGTACATTTATTAGTCCTAGAAAGTCCCATTTGAAGCATATATAATCCTAAAAGTTAATCGGAAAACAAAGTACATATTCATTTCACTGTAAATAGGGTTTTTTTTTTTTCAGCAATTTACAATAATATGGAAGTTCTAAAAATATGTTTATAAATATTGAAGGAATTTCAGGAATATAAGGTAGCAATAAAATATCTCTTTGAATGTTGCTTAATCTGCTGGTGTTTCTGATACAGCATACTGAGGGTTAAATTGTAAAAATTAAAGGATGCTATTGTAAAATCTAAGAATGACTTGGAATGAGTTTTCAGAAGAGATATGAATGAATGAGAGATTTATTCAGGAATCCAGAAAGAAATCTTTCCTATACATCAGTTGAGAGATTATAGTAAATAAAATTTGAAGGGAAGGTAATATAACAATGTAATTTTTGGACAGTGTATCATTGTGTTAGATCTGTTTACACAGTCAAATTATGCTTATCTCCGGTTGTTAAAAATGTAAGATAAGATTTTTAAAGGAAAATTGATAATGATAAATGATCTTCAATACATGTATTGAATGAAAGTTTGAGATTTTCTTTGGGATGGGGAGGAAAACTTTGTATGTATGTTTCATAAAATTTTGGAGTGGTTTGTTTTCTGGGAAATTGCAAGAATGTAATCATTATAGAATCGTTAAAATAGCATTGTATTAACAATATTATTATTATTATTATTATTAAATTTATTTGTATTAGGTCTCTGTTTCATGTGGTATACCAGACTTCCGTAGCAAAGATGGAATCTATTCTCGTCTCGCCATTGATTTCCCAGATTTACCTGACCCACAAGCAATGTTTGACATAAACTACTTCAGGAAAGACCCCAGACCATTTTTCAAATTTGCTAAAGAGATTTATCCAGGCCAGTTTACTCCATCACTTTGTCACAGGTTGTCATAAGTTTCTTACTTTAATTTAAACAAATAACTTATTTTTATAATTAAGTAATTGAGCAATTTTGAAATTTGAACTTGGCGTTTTTTAAAAAAATTTTATTATTATTATTAGCTACCTTTATCAGGCAATATTATCAAGGAATTTGAGTTGCGTGTTTAAGAGTTATGTTTGTTGAAAAGGATGTGTTGTATATGTTGGATCTGTTTGTAGTTGTGTGTGTATATTGAGAAGATTAGTGTAATAATATAGGTCTAACTTTGCTTTAAACTCATTTAATTACAGAATATCTCTCGATATTGTCAATTTTTTTTTTTTGTCATTCTGCCACCTAGCTTTGAGGGAGTCAAACTCAAGCTCTTTATGACAAAGCACATTATCTAGTGATCAAAACCATTATTTTTTTATTATTATTATTTTCAGATTTATTCGATTACTTGAACAAAACAATAAATTATTAAGAAATTATACTCAAAATATTGACACATTAGAAAAACAAGCTGGTATAAAAAATGTTATTGAATGTCACGGTAAGAATTTGAAATTGTTCCTTTCATTGTCAAACTTAATCATATGAAAATATTTTGTAGTTTTTAATTTGTTGTATTTATTAATTAAGAGTTGAAGTGGATTTGGTTTGTTCGTTGTAGCAAAGACATAATCTGAGGAGTTGAATTCGCTCATTGGAAAGAGTCAGAATTAAATTTACTTGAATATGTTTATTGGTTTGAAAATTCTTATTTATTTATAGTTTGTTTTCCATAATAGGACTTTAAAAGCTGAAGTTTCAGACGGCTTTTGGTTGCCTCCCATTATTTATAGTTTTTAAGCTTGTGTTGATATCTCTCTTATTATTTCTTCTAAAAAAAGATGTTCTTCAAGACATGGTCATGCTCTTTGCATGAGCATTTGATGGCATTGTAAATGTGGGTATTAAAATCATTTACAATCTATATTTTGTATTTATGTAATGTATTGGAGCTTAAGTTAATAGTTTGTGGAACAACTTCAGTTGGAGATAAATCAAAAGTCGAATTCAAAAAAACTTAAGCTATTCTTTTTCATGGAATGAGAGAAAATATCGTCATATCCCTCAATGGTGGATTAATTCCAACTTCTTAAACGATGGTTATATGCCGAATGATATTTTGATAAAAATCTAATTTGGTTAGTCTCACTTTATCTTCGGTGAATACAGTGGGAACCACTAGTTTGTTAGAGAAAGTAAGGCACTTTCCATCGCAACTCTCACGTAACGTGAACGAAAAGAAGAATTATCAAATAGGGTAGCATCCAACTAAAGGTTAATAAATATTGTAAAGTTTTGGTGTACAGCAGCTTTTAGATATTATTTTTTATGACATTTGAATGAGCTTGTAAATGAAGAAACGTTATGTTTCTTAGGTGAATGAAAACTTTGTTATACATCAGTTATTAAAATGGGTAATGCAATTCATTTCTTCTGGAGAATAAGACAAAGAGCTTTAATCATTAATCCTTGGAAACCATTTTAAATATTTTTTTTAAAAAAAATTACTACTCTTTCCAATAAGTGGATTTGATTTCTACCTCAAACTCCTTGCAGAAGTTCTGGCTAAGCTCTTCATTTTTATACTTTTTATTTTTTTCTAATTTATATTTTCTCTTTTAAAAAAATTTTTTTAGGTTCGTTCGCAACTGCCACTTGCCAAAAATGTGCGTACAAAGTTGATGCAGAAGAAATAAAAGAAGACGTTTTCGCCCAACACATACCAATGTGTTCGTTATGTTCCTCAAATGTAAATGAAAATGAAAGCAAATTTTCTGAGACAAAATCCCATTGCACCAATGGAAAAAATAAATCTGTTGAAAATTATGAATGTAATAGAGTCTCAAATACTTCAAATTCTTCAGGTTCAAATGTCAGAAATAGTTTTGAATCGTGTTCAGAGTCTGATGTTTTAGGAAATAATTTTATTAAAGATACAGGTGGGTGTATATATATATATATATATATATATATATATATATATATATATATATATATATATATATATATATATATATATATATATATATATATATATATATATATATATATATATATATATATATATATATATATATATATATATATATATATATATATATATAGTAATATTGGTAGAAGTAGCAATTCTGTTAATAGTAGTAGTCTCTGAAACATCTCATTAATTCATGACCATACATTTTCAGTATTGAAACGAGTTATGTAATAATATTTTAAAAAAATTTAATTACGTTATTAGTAAAAAATCAAATTAAAATATTTATTTATGTATGTAAATATGTATGATGAAAAGTATATTTAAAGAAATCAAAAAATGATGATGAATATTTGAATGGGAGAGAAAGAGTTGGAATAAGACGAGAAAAAAAAAAATGGGTTAAGCAATTTGTAGTACCAAAGAATAATTTTACATGTTACTCAGAGCATATTGTCTGATGTTTCTATTTGTAAAGATTTCTCAGTTTAAGTTCAAATTCTGCATAAGTATTTTGAAGAATGAAAAAATCCTGTAACAGCCCTGCCGGATGTTTTAAGAGTCTTCTCTAATCTTTGAATTATCCTGTTCGGAGATTGGGAAGTTTGAAAGAATATACACATGTGCCTGAAAGCTTATATAGTTTGTTATAATCTTTTGTAATAGTCAACACATTCTTCTTTGGTACTACAAATAACGTATGCGACTTTTTCTTTTCTCTCTCCTCTTCCTTTCCCACTTTTCATCTGTTCTTATACATGTATGATGAATTGCCTTTTTCAAATTTACTTTAACATTTTTAAGTACAAAATTCAGTTTATTGTATTATATATATATATATATATATATATAATATATATATATATATATATATATATATATATATATATATATATATATATAATTATATATAAATTATTACTAATTTTATAAATTCTTTGCTTGTTTCTTTCTATGGTGCTAGGGATGTGTCTAACTTTACAGTACAAAATGGGATTAATTACTTAAAGATTAACCTTTGTTGTTGATTTTAATTAAAAGACAAGACTAAAAGAACAATCATATATAGTAAGTGAATTTTAAAAGAAGAATCATAAATAGTAAATGAATTTATCACATCTCAGAACCTCCTTCTGATCCTGTTATGAAGCCGGATATCGTGTTTTTTGGAGAAGGACTCCCAGATGAATTTCACGACAAAATGGCTGAAGATAAAGACGAGTGTGATCTACTTATCGTCATAGGATCCTCCTTGAAAGTTCGTCCTGTAGCTCTTATACCAAGTAAGGATGCAGATTATTATTATTATTGTTTAAGCTAAATATATACCTGTACGTACGCTATGATTAAGTAACGTGTGTTATTTAAATAATTGTTTGTCAGTGTTTATCCTCATTATCATCATGAAGTAGATGGAATTACAAGTTACTTAAACGCGCTCTCAATTATTACAAAGGCAAAAGTGATTTATACATTTAAGTATAGCCAATGAATCATTGAAATCATAAATCTCTTCTGTTTAAAAACTATACTTTGTAATTTTTATCCTCTTCTCTCTAAAGAATTTCACAAAATGTGGTGCAATAAGTGTGTGTGTGTAGCTGTGATATATATATATATATATATATATATATATATATATATATATATATATATATATATATATATATATATATATATATATATATATATATATATATATATATATATATATATATATATGTAAAAAGGCCCTTTAGTCTTTTCAAACCGTTCACAGTAAATTGCATTATATAAACCTCTGCCGCTTTAAACAATAATTTCCTCCCACATACGTTCAGGTTCTCAATATTTTTATTTTATTTATTTATTTTTATAATATAAAAATTGCTTCAATATATTTAAACTACACTTTTTTTTTGTATTGTAGTTTTTCTTATTATAATCAAAGCTCTGCTAAAACTTGCCATTTGTCTTTAGTATTATAAAAAGACGACGATGTCCTCACCATATTCTCAAAAGTAAAATTGTCAAATTAAAATAGTTTCTTAATTTTACTGCTCTTATCAAAAATGAAATAAATGATGAAAAATTGAAAATAGTACTTTTGTTTTAGTTGTTACCAGTATTACTGTAGAAAACGTCATAAGGATATTCATATTTTTCTTTGTTAACATAATGTTGTCATTATCATTTTTTATACTATATATATATATATATATATATATATATATATATATATATATATATATATATATATATATATATATATATATATATATATATATATATATATATATATATTAATATATTATTACATGTATTATAATAATATCAGAACTGTTACTGATGTACTATCATTTTCATTTTGTATTATTATTAATTTCTACACTTATTTTCATTAACTATATTATCATCATCTTTATCATTTATTATTATCAAAGTTATCTTATTATCTACTGGATGATGGATATAATTGTTTTACTCCCAGCGAACCTATCATTTGAAAGTATATAGGTTCATATAAATATATCGAGATGCGTTTCAGTAATTCTTTTTTCTTAATGTATAAAATATATTTTCATATTTAATCATTTGCATTAATATTCACTTCGTTTCATTTATATTTGTAAATAGATGTAAAAATGCCACTGTTTTGAATAAAATGAAATTTGTAGTATTTTTATTAAGGTATTCTCTACTAATTTATGAAAATTATCGTTAAAATAAAAGAAATTCGTTATTATTTTATTTACTGTGTAGTTGAAGTGGATAAAATAAAGGTTAAATATAAAAGGAAAAAAATGCCTCCCAAAAATCGTTTGATGGGGAAGTAAATTTGCTATACTCTAAGAACAGAAAATTAAATAAATGGACGATGTTAGAAGTAGAAATTATTTTAATATTTTTTACTGTGGGTAAAGGAATAATGTAAATAAAAATCGTAAAGTAACATTTAAGAACATACACTTTTCTTCTCTTCTCTTCCATATAAAGAAAATATTTTATCACTTAATACCTAAATATTTATTGTAGTAGTCTTTTTCTTCATCTACTTTAGGAAAGATTTTCACTCTCTCAAAGAATTTTTTTTTTCCTCTTCCATCTGGTCTCCAAACTGTCTCTTATAGTTCTCAAAAAGATTGTTTTTTGGCGCGTTGGTTCCAATTGTTGTCCTTGAATTTTTAAAAAACAATGAAACTGAAATGTTTAATGCCAAATATATATAAATAGTAGTAGTATCACGTAAATTGCTTTTGTTTTCAGGTTCGATTCATCCTCACGTTCCACAGATTTTAATAAATCGTGAACCTCTTACCCATATGACCTTTGATGTGGAACTCTTGGGCGATTGCGATGTAATAGTCAGTGAATTGTGTAGAAGGTGAGCTTTATTATGTATAGTTTAACTTTATAGCAATTCATTTTTAAAGATTTTTTGACAATTGAAGTCACTATAAAAGAGTCATGGGTTTGTAAGTAACTTAAACAATATTTTTTTAATGTTGATTTTATCTAATTGTGAATTTTTAACTTGACTAATTTTTATTTTACCTAAATAGTGTATGCACTGTTGTTATTCAATTATTTTAGATCATTGTATTGTTTAAAAATAATTAACATTGGGTTTCATCCCAAATTTTATTAATGTCAGGTTTTTAATTATATATATATATATATATATATATATATATATATATATATATATATATATATATATATATATATATATATATATATATATATATATATATATATATATATATATATATATATATATATATATATATATATATATATATATATATATATATATATATATATATATATATATATATAGCACTTTGACTTACGATATCGAGCTTAATTTTGACCTTATTTTCTTAGGTTGAATGACAGCTGGAAGGAACTTGCAACCGGTGTGCCCTTATCTGAGATACAGGAACTCCCTCCTCGTTCTTCCGACGTTAGTGAATCAAATAGTGCCAAAACTCCACCTGATGGCAGCTTACAAGAGGCTCCTCACCCCAAAGACGAAAGTGATATAGAAGCTCTAAGAGCTTGTTGGGCCCCAAAAGTGAAAGAGAGCATGGCTGCCAGGTTACCAGGTATTATCTATTCAAACAATGGCTTTGTTGTTGCTCATTTGCAGTTTTATTTAATTTTCTTTAATTTTTTTTTAATTGGTAGAATTATTATTATTATTAATACTGAAAAGAATAAAATATAAAATATGTTCATCTTTGCGTTGGCCTTAATTTTCATCATTAAAATAAAATTTAAAAAAAAAAAAAAAAAATAAAAAAAAATAAAATATTATATATATATATATATATATATATATATATATATATATATATATATATATATATATATATATATATATATATATATATATATATATATATATATATATATATATATATATATATATATATATATATATATATATATATATATATATATATATATATATATATATATATATATATATATATATATATATATATATATATATATATATATATATATATATATATATATATATATATATATATATATATATATATATATATATATATATATATATATATATATATATATATATATATATATATATATATATATATATATATATATATATATATATATATATATATATATATATATATATATATATATATATATATATATATATATATACCGATACCGATATATATATATATATATATATATATATATATATATATATATATATATATATATATATATATATATATATATATATATATATATATATATATATATATATATATATATATATATATATATATATATATATATATATATATATATATATATATATATATATATATATATATATATATATATATATATATATATATATATATATATATATATATATATATATATATATATATATATATATATATATATATATATATATATATATATATATATATATATATATATATATATATATATATATATATATATATATATATATATATATATATATATATATATATATATATATATATATATATATATATATATATATATATATATATATATATATATATCGTTCATCTAAAATTTGAATTCGATATTTATATTTAAAAATTGGGATGTCTTAAACAAAATCCAAGAGCCTAAAAAATCGAAATGGTACACGGAAATATTAAAGTATCCAATTTTTTTTTTATTTTACATTAGTACTAGTCACAGTTTTATAGAATGTTTCTTGCACGTAAAATTCTTTTGGGATAAAGTTGTTCTTTTAAAATTATGTGAAAGTTTCTTCCTTAGAAGCTGTTTTACTTTTTATTGTTATTGTTTTTTATTATTTATCTATTATTGTTACAGATGGTAAATTTTTATTTTGTGGTGGCCATCGGTACGTGTTCCCGGGAGCCGAAGTCTATTACGACCCAGACGACGACGAGGAAGATGATGATGATTCAAAGAGCTCGCAGCAGTCTGACTCGGATGGTGCTGACACTGAAGAACCAATGATGTCAAATTCAAACATTTGTGAGGAGGAAACGAATCAACAAATTGCTTCCAGAAGGAGTTCTCAAGCATTGTCGGAAGATGTTGATAGCTTATTATCAACAGCATCTTGTGACCCTATTAACAACACCCCTGATTATACATCAGAAGGTAATTGGGGTGGAAGTTTAGACACTTTTGGTGGAGACCTTGGACATAATAATTCAGCATCTGGTGGAAATGTCGTTGATTGGACGTCCCTTAGTGCTAGCCTGGCAACTGATTCGATCTCAAATAAACATGTTGAGGTTGAAGAAAGTTTTGAACTAGATGAAAGTAGTGGCAAGAAAGGAAAAATTGGAAGACCTCAGTCTGCAAGATGCTCAGTATGACTGGTGCAATTGATTTAATATTTTGTTTATTTATTTTTTTTTTTAATTACAGAAATAATATATTAAAGTTTTTTGTTAAGCAATTTATTGTATATATTTTTTTTATTATGTTTACAAATGTATATTTTTAGTATAGTAAATTGAAAGAAAAGAAAAAGTTACAATCAAAAATGTCTTACTATTGAATTTGTTAAATTTATGTGAAAAAATTTACAAGGAAATAAAAGAGAACAAGCCCGTCCTTACGTTACATATATATTTTATATAAATTTTTTTAATGAGGCATTATTATTATTTTTGTATTTTATATCTTTTTTAAGTTTTTTCTTTTTATTTTTGAACAGTATTTGTAGTGATTAATTGATCTCATGTTAAAAACTGATTTTCTAATAATAAAAGCAGCTAATGTCTTCTCGAGCGTCGCCAAACTTGCTTGGGCCGAGGGACTTGTTACGAAACTTTGTCCTTTACATTACTTTGGTACATTGTTTACTTCACCTTCGTTGGGATTACTCCCACCTCACAAATTTTTACCTTTGTTTTAAGGGGTCCAAAAGATAAGAATTGTATATTCTTCGAGGTAATGAGAATAATTTTATTGGATTTTTTAATACCTTTTTTCTGTTCTACTTGTATTTCTTTTACTTATTTCTTATATGTTACAAAAATAGCAATAAATAATTTTTTATAAATTGTCTTTTATCTAGTCCTCTGTTGTTAAGTGTAGGATTTGGTAATTTGTAAATATACCAGAATTTTTAACCGATACCATTATTGCAGCATATGGAAACTGGCAAACACCCCACCAGGAAAAAAAAATATATATCATTTGTAGTTCAGTAAAATTAGTTTGAAATTATGCAATATGTAAGTAACCAATGCCATAATGACTTTGTACTTGAATGCCGAGATGAATGTATCAAAACAAAGCTATGAAACTTCAGTATATGAAAACAATCCTTTAACAGTACAATAAAATTTATAACCGAATTAAAAATTTTCTGCTTCAACTCAAAATTCTTTGTATACCATGATTCGCTTTAGAGCTTTTATAGTCTGTAATTGCAAGTTATAAGATTTACATATTTTTGAATAGTATTCACAAAGGTAATACATTACTTTGTACATCTCGAAAGAAAATTCTGAAAAAGGACTATTAAGGATGTAAAACTATGAACTACCAACTTCTTGTATACCGCAAAGAAAAAGGGAGATGGAGTGTAATATCTAACGGATAGAAAGTGAATACTATACCGTATAAGTGGGTTGGAGGGAAAGAAGGAGATAAAGAGAGAGAGAATGCATTTATTATGTACTATAGGGGTCGAGTAATGATAAATAATGGAGATTCTTCAGTAATGGTAATTAATAATAATAAAATCTCTAAGGCTTATAAAAGAGGGTTAAAAAAAAACATTCATAATACAAATTTATTTAATGTAACATCCAAACATTGCTTTACTCATTTGTAACTTTCCTTTTTTTAGATGTCCTGGTATCAGTGTGTTGGGCAGACCTTTTCCTATTATTTTTAGGTGTCCTGGTATCAGTTCTGGGTTGGGCAGACCTTTTCCTATTATTTCTAGGTGTTCTGGTATCAGTTCTGAGTTGGGCAGACCTTTTCTTATTATTTTTAAATGTCCTAGTATCAGTTCTGTTTTGGACAGAGTTTTTCCTATTAAGGATTGATTTTTGACCCTTACGAGATTTGCGGCTTTGACTTCCTTTGGAAATTTTATTACCAGATTTTTTCATTGTGAACTTGTCAAGCTTCTTTTTCTGGCCTTTCCCTTTGGTAATGGAAGAAATCTTTTCCTTTTTGAAATATCTCCCTCCACTTATTAACGATTTATTTACTTTTGGTTTTAAAGTGTTCTTACCTCTCTCATTCTTGATAATGATTTCTCTATTTTTAATTATCAAATTTGTAGCAGGATCATATTGTGCAGCGGAAGCTGGTCTTTTCTGCTCCCTCCCCAAGTACCTATTCTCACCAGTTTTCGCTCTTGTAAGTTGCTGAACATCGCCAAACCGCGTTACAAGCACAGTTTTATTACCCTCGGTGCACTGAGCAATAACCTCATCTTTAAGGAGATTTGGATTAACAACTTCGGGAACATCTTTCGGCAAAGCTGAAACATTAACTAAAATTAGAAACTAATATTTTTTCGACTTCAACCATTCCATTATTATTATTATTATTATTATTATTATTATTATTATTATCAAATATTACGAGCTTAAACATACTTGTTGTAACAAACAATGGTAGACTCTTCGATGTATCCGACTTAAGATTAATGGAACGAATATTAATCCATCCTCCTGGTATCAACTTTTTCCATGTGGTTATTGTTCTCAATATATTGTCAGCGATATCTTCTGAGCCTTGATTCATGCGTCCAATCTATAATTATAATAATAATTATAATAATAATAATAATAATAATAATAATAATAATAATAATTTGAAATGACTCTTAATATATATTCACCCTTTAACATACTGTGTAGCAGTCAGCAAACAAACAATGATGATATATGAACACCTTCTACTCCTACACACAACAGAATCATTATAGTACGAAAAATTATTTTGTTCTGTTTAAAAATTTTCATCTATTAATCATAATGGGTACAACCACAAATGAATAAATTTAGCTTCTAACCACTACCAATTTAACTTCCTCTTTTTATTGTCAAGCATTTAACCATCCTAATGAAAATTTAAACTTTCTCCCTTCACTGTTTTTATGTTGTAATTTTTTTTGTATTTTTACGTTTATTTCTTCTTTAGCCTACTGCTTAAATTTTTATTCATAACGTCAAAGCTTCATGCATCAAATTCTTAGTTTCCCAGAGATAAGTTTCCTTTTTTTTTTTTTTTTTTTTTCCCATCATCAAATCAAAATTATCGTTCAAAGATACAAATTACTCTATTCAATATTAACTTTTTTAAAATTCGTCAAACCTGCGTTCTGAGATAACTACTATCCTAGAAAGCTCAATTTGTTGCAAAGGTTTTCTATCGTGCCTCTCATTGGTAATTATTTTGTCTTAAAGAGTTCATGTTAAAGTCTTCAGTTGTTGTTAAAACTATCTACACTCCATATATAATTTCTCTCATCATTTACCTTCTACAATACCTCAAAAAAAATATTATACAAAATTCACCAACTTATTTAAAGACTCATATTTTTTTAATACTTATACTATTAACACTCTCATCTGAGGTTCATTAAGTACAATGTTCCCACTTTATTTCGTTTTTTAATTTGCATTTAGTAGAAATTTGCTTCTTCAGTAAGTCTATAATTTTTGGGTTTTCTCTAGGAAGTCCCTTGTATATTTTAATTCAAACCAATCTTTAAATATGCAAAATTTAGTTGTTTGTACATTCATCTGCTAAAAAATATTACACTCGTTACATCATAACTAATAATACCCAATACATTCAATGCCAAATGTATATATCATTATTACTATAGTTTCATTAGTTTGTTTGAATTTACACAACTTTCAAACAAAAATTGCTTAGTAAAGACAACTATTTGCCACTTTTATATTTGCAATTCTATAATCATCTACATAAGAACACTACCTTTTGAAATTCATTTATAAATTCTTATCAAATATTCAATCTACAGTATTTAGGCAATTTATAATTCATACCAAACATTCATCAAAAGACACATTTTCTATATACAGCATTTAAGCAATTTATAATATCTCATAATTCACTATTAATTATTTGCATTTTGAATTCTAAGCATTTAAAATAAACTATAAACCGACACATTAGCATTTTGACCTTTAAATAAACCCTTCATATGATTTTCACTCTTTTTATTCTCAGAATTATCTTAAACACAACAGAACTTAACATTCATAAAATAAGCCCAACATAAAATAATAGGCATAATATATAGTAGTAAATATAACATTTGATCCAACGCACCTGAACTGAGCTGCAAGAACCTTCTAGGTTCAGATGAAGAACTGATTTTGAAAGACAATTTTTAATTGCTGCCTTCAAATCTTTACGATCTAAATTTACCTGTAAAGGCTTTCTGAAAAAATAAAAATAATATATATATATATATATATATATATATATATATATATATATATATATATATATATATATATATATATATATATATATATATATATATATATATATATATATATAATTTTGATAGCCACTGTGATAAACCGTGGAATCATTTTTTATAATTTTGAAAACTGCTTTTCGGGGAATCGAACCCGGGTCCAAAAGATGGAAGTCCATAGTGCTAACCACTACTCCACTGATGGTTCAAAAGGAATCATCCAGAACTTCTACTGACATAGCGCCTAGTGAGAGAGCTCCTTCAAGACTTCCCCGACCACAACTTGGGCGTAGGGTTAGCTTGGCCAAGGATCTGTCCCCGATTTATACCGCAGTGCAGATGTTATAATTTTGATAGCCACTGTGATAAACCGTGGAATCATTTTTTATAATTTTGAAAACTGCTTTTCGGGGAATCGAACCCGGGTCCAAAAGATGGAAGTCCATAGTGCTAACCACTACACCACTGATGGTTCAAAAGGAAATCATCAAGAACTTCTCACTAGGCGCTTATTAATTCTTATTAAAACCAACTGCACTGGAAAAAATTATTTCTGATAATGTTTCAAATGTCCTGTTTGGTTTTGGATGAAGCAGAATTACTATAAAGCTTAAAAAGCATCTATGAAATTATCCACTTGATCAACATTATTTCACATCTTTTCACATTATTTAACATCTTTTCACAAGTCAATACGTTCTATGACAAGAGATAAGATAAAGACAGTGGAAGTAATAAAAATAAAAGAAAATAACAATATATATATTTAGGGATGGAGTGAAGTATCGGTATATTTTCAGGTATCGGTATCGGTGAATTTGAAAATCTTAGTATCGGTAACGGTATTGGAAAAAATTTAGTATATGAATGGATAAAGTATCGGTATATTTTCAGGTATCGGTATCGGTAAAAATTTTGGTATCACTCCATCCCTAATATATATATATATATATATATATATATATATATATATATATATATATATATATATATATATATATATATATATATATATATATATATATATATATATATATATATATATATATATATATACGTAAATTACTTACTTTTTCATACTATAAAATGGTTTGCCAAGATTTTTTCCCATTGTTGGCATTACTAGCTTGTCACATAAAACAATATCATACTGACGAGCAAGATTTCTACGATTTTCAAAATCACTATATTCTTTCCGCAACTGATTTATTGACATAAGCTGTATAATATATATATATATATATATATATATATATATATATATATATATATATATATATATATATATATATATATATATATATATATATATATAATATATAATATTAAATTTTAATGTTCACTATATAAAATTTCCTAAAAAAAAAAAAATGCAAAAAAAGTAAAAGAAAAATCCTAAACTAAAAAAAAAAACACACACACACAAGCATGCAAGCACATCAATCGACACATTTTTTCTCAATCGTCAATTTTTTTGCTGATTAATTTACATATATTGGCTTAAAAATCTCTGCAACACCTTCTATTAGAAAGAAACACTGTTTAGATATGGGGACCAATGGCCAAATAACTCTCCAAGAAGAAATCGAATTACCCCAAAAGACTGAAGAAAAGATTATGTTTCTGCATTACAATTTAAGAGCTCTAAATTTACAGTACTAGAATTTTGTTTGTCTCTCCATGTTCTCACATATTAAAATTTTAAAAATCAATGATCTGAAGATACTAATATATTTACGCATTTGAATAAAGAATAAGAAAAGACTTTAATTCTTCCTATTATAAAATTTTTAAATTAATTAAAATAATGAAAATTTTTAAAATATACTTTTAAAATTTCATTGTCATCATCAAATTTATTATAATCGTTATCAAAATTTTCATAATCGTCCCTCGCACCTCTCAGCATATACCGTATTTCATCATTTTGCTTAATAAACCTAACATAAGTTATAACGTCTAATAAACAAATTTAAACTCCAAGTGTTTGATCATCCTCAACTCCATTTAAACATCCAAAGACGTTATATTTGGTCCCAGATCTGACACCAATATAACGTCTTTGGATGTTTAAATGGAGTTGAGGATGATCAAACACTTGGAGTTTAGATTTGTTTATTAGACGTTATAACTTATGTTAGGTTTATTAAGCAAAATGATGAAATACGGTATATGCGGAGAGGCGCGAGTTACATCACTTGTCAGTAACCAACAAGCACGAAGAGAGCGCGACGTTGACATCTGAACTTGTTACCAAAAGCCACCAAATTATTTAATTAATATATTTGTAAATTCCTTTACGATTATATTATATATATATATATATATATATATATATATATATATATATATATATATATATATATATATATATATATATATATATATATATATATATATATATATATATATATATATATGTGAGGAGAATCAAAAGCAAGGGCAACAGGGATACCCACCAGGCCCTGTGATTACTCTGCTAATGGCTTGCAACAACTCCAGAACCAGCATGGGAAACCATAGCTTAGAGAAGAATAATCATCAAGAGAGCTCAAGGAGAGTGTGTTTAGAGGTTAGATGGAAAACGATACTAGTCCAATTGAAAGGGAGAAAACCCTACCCGAGAGTTTATAAAACTAAAGAACTAGCATTGAAACCATCAAGCCGAAAAACAGGAGGAACTTTTAAGAGCAGATAAAGTAAGGTGCTGGTTCTACTGACAGGGTGAATACCCTTCTTGGGATATATATATATATATATATATATATATATATATATATATATATATATATATATATATATATATATATATATATATATATATATATATATATATATATATATATATATATATATATATATAATATATATATACACAATTACATCACTACCTCTGAAACTAGTCCTAAAGCATCATGCTTTCTTAACTTGTATTTCATTCCATCGACGGAAGGCATATAATCTCTTCCATTTCCTTTCAAATCTCTTGTTATAAGAAGAATATTTGTAAATTCATCAACAAAACTATGTGGAATTGGACTAAAGAAAAAAAATATATATATATATATATATATATATATATATATATATATATATATATATATATATATATATATATATATATATATATATATATATATATATATATATATATATATATATATATATATATATATATATATATATATATATATATATTGTTTTACAGAAATCTACTTTTATTACAAAAATAAAAAATGAATAAGAAATAAATAAATACCTTTTAATTGTCATTGGTGGTACGTTACCATCTTCAGGTATAGGTGGAAGTTTAATTAAAGAAACAACAAGAAATATCTTTTCTCTTGAATTAGTTGCATCATCTGCAAAAAGCTGCTTCAAATTTTTTACCTTTCTTTCATTTGTTGTTTTCTCCTGTTGTTTCTTTAGGGTGTCAATTACTTTAATTAACTGTTAAAAAAAGAAAGAAATCCTTACTTCTTTTGAGGTTTAAGATTTTTAATAACATATTATTAAAGAGGATTATTAAAATAAAATTTTAAATGAAGTAAAATTGTTTGATACACCCTAATTTTTTTCCAATTTCTGTACTCTACATTTTAATCCAGCTAAGTAAATGTTTTATGAGGAATCTTTTTTATTATGCATATTGACATTTCTAAACTAAAACTTCCTTAATATTTAAAATACCATTCATGGTGTTATACTGCTATTTGTTATTTGTTCCAAACCTATAATCCATTTCTTATATTCTCTGCCATTTAGAGCAAATTTCTTTCAAAAATTTAGTTCCTTCAATATTTAAATATTTGCTAATGACAAATTTTCTATAATCCTAATAAAAAAAATTTTTTTTACTTTTATTAATATAATTTAAGATTCTTCCCACTTTTGTTTTGAAAGATTTACATTATTGAACAACTATTTACTAATCTCTCTCTCTTTTCCATGAAATGTTTTATACACTATATATAGGCCAATACAATCACATGACAAACTATAAATTTGACTAAACTACTAATGTAATACTAACTAAAATTAAAGGCAAACTATTATATGTAACCCTAAGATTTTTCATATCATGAGAAACAATTATATGTAACCCAAAGATTTTTCAATTATTTACAAATAATATCCTACCCTTATTTGCGCACAAAGTTATAACTGCTAATCTATTAAAAAGTAATTAATTTTTGTATTTTATTTATTTGTATTTATTTTTTGATATTTTTTAAGTTCCAAAGTATAACCTTAATTTTATCACATTCATAATATAAAATTTTTCATAAATAAACTTAACTTTTTATCAAATCTCTCTCTCTCTCTCTCTTTTTTAATTACAAACTATTTACACCACAAACACTCTTGAATTTGACTTTAATTAATTTCTACTTCTTACTTCGCACCCTCTATCTCCATACTAGTAATTATTTCTCTTCATGAAGCATTCTTATTTTTTTTATTTTTTTTTTTTACCTTTTCCCCTCTGGGTCCTCACCCTCTCCCATCAGTGACCATATTATTTTAATTCTCATTTATCACATTCTTCTATTTCCCACCTTTAACTAACAAAGAAAACTTGTCCTGATTTTCTGATCATTAAGTTTATAAACTAAATTTTTTCATAATTTCTCTTACTTTTCAATCAATTTCTTTAAAAAAATATAAAATAAATTACTAACCATATTCCTATCACTCAGAATATCCATTTTGAATGTTCTTGTTGTAAATAATTATAATTCTTGCTTTATATGACAATAACTCAGAAGTAATCTTTTTTTTTCTGTAAATAAAGAACCAGTAATTTAAATTTATCTCATTAATTATAAAATAATGCAATATATATATATATATATATATATATATATATATATATATATATATATATAATATATATATATATATATATATATATATATATATATATATATATATATATATAATATATTATTTTTTTTTTTTTTTTTACCTCTGGTGTGCAAACACCTGAGGCCTACTAAAATTTCCACCAGTTAGGGAGAAAATCAGAAATTTGGTCAAATTAAAAGCTGACAAGTCACAACAATACACAGTGTTTAAAGGTGTGTAAGTCATAGGAAGTTGGGAAAATAGATTAAAAGTGTTCCAGTCTTTAAAAGTAGAATACATGTAAGATTAAGCATAGTGGTTAAGCCTGGGGTCAGAGAGTTAGACAGAAAAAGGATGAGGCTGTGTAGAAAGGTGAGTAGCACAAGCTCTTCTTAATGGAGGTATAAGATGGGAGAGTTCAGAAGAGCAGTGTCCTTTTTATATATATATATATATATATATATATATATATATATATATATATATATATATATATATATATATATATATATATATATATATATATATATATATATATATATATATATATATATATATATAATATATATCCCAATACATGGTGTTTGAAGGTGTGTAAGTCAAAGGAAGTTGGAAAAACAGATAAAGGGAGTGTGTCCCAGACTTTACCAGTAGAGTACATGAAAAAATTGAGCATAGTGATAAATCTGAGGGTCAGAGTTGAACAGAGAAAAGATGAGACTGTGTGGAAGGGGATGTTGCACCAGCCCTTCTCAATAGAAGAGCTATGTGATGGGAGAGTTCTGAAGAGCAGTGGACAATTTCAATAGGAATAATATAGAGAGAGTGATGCAACAATTCAATGGGGTAGAAAGGCTGCAGAGTTAGTGAGTGAAGGAGTTGATAAGTCAAAAAGTCCAAGGCTCCACCTTTTCAAGGAGAGCTGTTTGAGTGGAACCATCCCTCCATACAGTTGAGAACACCCCTATAAAGAGAAAGCAACTGAAGTGATGTGAAGAAATTCTGAAGAATACCCAACAGTGTTTTGAAGCTTGTTTAAAAACAGAAGTAATACAATTATTCTAAGAAAGACCACAAGAAATAGAATATACTGAGAATATTCAGGAGAGATAAAAGTTTTTGAATTGTGTGTATCCAAAGATGTCATAGTTGGGTGGAAGGTTGTGTCAAGTAGAGAGATGGAGGAATTGAGATTTTGAGGCTATGAAAACAATCATGTTTTCTCTGCCCTAATTAGAAATACAAGAAATATCATATATATATATATATATATATATATATATATATATATATATATATATATATATATATATATATATATATATATATATATATATATATATATATATATATATATATAAAAAAAATAAAAAAAAAAAAAAAAAAAAAAAAAAAAAAGGTATAAAAAAAAAAAAAAAAAAAAACTTTTAGAGGTTGCACATTTAGGCAGGTTATGCCTTTTTAATTTAGAGAATTACTTTGTATACCCAATTACCCAATCATTTTGGTGCCATGCAAGAAAAATTAAAAAAAAAAAAAAAAAAAACTCCCATACACAGCAATAAAATCATTTGGTATACAAAATATAGTTCTAAATAAAAAAAAAATAAAATAAAAACTAATATAAATTAATAGTACTTACCTTAAATATCTCAGTGAAGGGAAAAGATGTTACTTTCTGAGTTGATAATGTATATTAAAAATAAAGTGAATGAATAAATAGTTATACTTATTAAAAAGAATCCCTAGAATTAATAATAAATATATTTAATAACTTCTTACGGTTAGACTTGAAAAGATGAACTGTGATACCCATTTTAAGAATTCATGAACTTGTCAGTATTATAAAAGATAGTGGTTAAAATATATATATGTGAATATATTGCTTTATATATATATATTATATATATATATATATATATATATATATATAATATATATAATATAATATATATATATATATATATATATATATATATTTAAATACTAATATTTTTAATTTTTGTCTATTATTCATTTTCTGTTTAAAGAAAAACAGTAACAATATCCAAAAATTACTAAATTGAATTAATTAATAAGAGAGTCAAAAAGACAGTTGTTTTCATATTCAGAGTTAATATATTCTTTATTAAATTTGTTTTTTTGTATTCTTTTTACTTTTTCATGCTTAAATTATTAAATATAGCATGTGCAATGCATTTCAATATATTTTGTCTATATTTTCAATATAATGAAACATTCAAAGTCATTTTGAAGGACTAAACTACAACATAAGAAAACAGAGACAGTTAGAAGCCACAAGGGCCTATCAAAACTATCCCAGTCAAAAAATAACAAAAGTTGCCATTCACTATGACTGGCTTATCACACTCCATTTTCTTCATGCAAATAATCGAGTCAACCATATTATTTCCCATATAATATGGTTTATTCAACCAAACTATAAATAAATGAGTCATCTAAACTCTAAACTAATATGAAAAATACCTGGTATCATAAGGGATTATCAAAAATACTCATTAAAATATGTTGCCTTAAAAGCAGAGTCAATCATACTATACCTTGATCATCTATATACTGATTCAATCATTTCTTAAAAATTAAAAGTTACCATCAATAATAATTAGGAATTAAGAAAGACAGTGCAAACCAGGTTAGGCCTATTTGCTGGCTATAGATATTAAAGTATTAAACTGAAGTAAATTAAAAAACAAAACTATTACCTATGTTTATTAATTACTAAAAAAAAAAAATCCTAACAAAAATGATAAATTGGCTAGCATCAAAATTTTATTAAAAATGGAAAATAATTTTTAGTCTCTTTTTGTTTATCTTAAAAAAAAAAAAATTAATTAAAATAATTTTACACAACAATCTACAGTAAAAATTTAGTACTGCAGAACATTTTTTTTTTCATTAATATATCAAATTATGAATACAAATTGAAATGAAATCAATTTTTTTAGTTAATTGGGTTGCAAAAAATTATTTTGTAAACTAAAAATACTAAAATTAAAAAATAATTAATTAGCTAAGTAATCTTATTACTTTAATGGTGTATTATCATTTGGCTCACACTACCATGTTCCTTAATCTGCATCAAAGAAGAAAAAAAAATTTAAATATACTAAACTACAAACCAAATATTATGAAATAAAGTTAAGTAAATGGAAATAAAAATTATTTTTTCCTTTATTTACATATTTTATTAACAATAGCAAAGACTCAGTATTCATTAAGTTAGGCCTATTCACTGGCCATTAGGTGTACTTTTACCCTTTAAGTTCATGTTAGGTTAAGACGAACTAGTTTGTTAGACTAAAAAACTGACTTATCCTAACCTTAATTTAAAGGATAAAATTATGCCTAAAGGTCAGAAAATTTGCCCAACCTAGCAAACTCTGAGTCTTTGCTATTAATTACAGATATGTAAATAGAAAAATATTTTTATCACCTCATGATTTAAACAATTCACATCTTTTTCACAATATTTTATTTTTAATTTATTATACTTAAAATAAAAATTTCCAATTTTTTTAGCTCAGAAATTTATGTCTCCGATGCTGAAGCAGTAACCTGGCATGCAAGTCAAATGATAATACACCATTAAAGTCATAATTTTTTTTTTTTTTAAACTTTGACAAATCATTTTCGAGGCTTAATTAAACGAAAACAAAATGATTCCAGATCAATTATTGTTCATAGTTTCGATATATTAAGAAAAAAAAATGTTCCGTGGAACCTAACTTTTACTCAATCTAAATGAGCTTTGCTAAAAATCCATGAGAACAACGGGTTAGCATTTCTACCTTTAAACGAACCCAAATTTATGATTTTCATGCTTAAAAAGACTAGGAAACCGACATAAATTTAATTTCAAGGTAATAATTTGATGTAGCACGAACCTCTCCTATTTTCACTATATTGAAAATATGAACTCAAAATATGTTTACATGCATTCTACACATACTTTTTTTTCTCGGTCGAGTAATATAAATACAAAATAAAAAGAAAAACCCCCCAAAAAATCATAAACAAAAATAGTATTTATGCTGCAAAAACGAAGGGAACTGTCCGAAAAAATTTTCTTCTTAAATAGATCTGGCAACGAACGTCTCCGTATGTAAAAGCAAACGTGTCCGTTTTCTATGTAATGAAAGAGAAAACGGCAAACTATTTTTGTTTTATACAAAATTTTGTGTTTATAAAGAATATTTAATACATTTTCATCACTTTCATATAAAACTAAAAACGAATTAAGTGTATTTTCACATTTATTGCACTTATCATCAACATTTAATGTAGACAAAGCCATGTCATGTCAGCTTACACTATTAATGCAATTATTGGCCTTTTCCATAGGCTACTAGCCGCTACTTAGGCTTAGGGTTATCTAATTTCCAGTGTGTTTGTGTGTATAGGTGTACGTGCGTGTGCGTGTATGTGAGTTTTTTATTTTTAAGACGCGTTTATGCGACATATAAAGTTACGATTGTGTATTTTTAAAAAAAAAAAATCCTTTATTAGATTTTCTACTATAATATATATATATATATATATATATATATATATATATATATATATATATATATATATATATATATATATATATATATATATATATATATATATATATATATATATATATATATATATATTGTCACAATATTTTTTTTTCACCGACATCATAATATCGATATATACAAACATCGATAATTCAATACAATTTTTTGACATTTATATTTTTATTATTATTATTATTATTTACCTTTTATTTCATTTATGTCTGTTATTATTATTATTTACTTTTCTAGCGTACTTAATTCGACTTATCATAACCTGAACTACCGAAGATTGCCGTATCACACGGCAATCTTCGGTAGTTCAGGTTATGATAAGTCGAATTAAGTACGCTAGAAAAGTAAATAATAATTACGCTAAAAAAGTATATAATAATAATAATAATAATAATAATATATTAAAAAATACTACTACTAATAATAATAATAATAATTATAAAACTACTACTAATAATAATAATAATAATAACAATAATAATAATAATAATAATAATAATAATAATAATAATAATAATAATAATAAATAGGCATAAATGAAATGAAAGCTAAATAATAATAATACGAATTTCAATAAATCTACATTGATATATCGATGTTTTGAAATATCAATATTTCCAAGTATCGAAGACTGTATTACAGTACATTGCAGAAAAAAATAACGGAACAGTCGAAGGACAAATATGGCAACCTGTTATTCAATTGATTTTGCTATTTTTGTACAAACGAAGGCCAGTCGAAGAACAGTTGCTTCACCATTCGTAGTAAAATATCAGTTTTTTCTTTTTTTTTAATAGTTTCTCTTTTTATAATTTATTTATATTACTCGACCGAGAAAGAAAAGTATGTGTAGAATGCATGTAAACATATTTTGAGTTCATAATTTCAATATAGTGAAAATAGGAGAGGTTCGTGCTATATCAAATTATTACCATATATATATATATATAATATATATATATATATATATATAATATATATATAATATATATATATATATATATATATATTTTTTTTTTTTTTTTTTTTTTTTTTTTTTTTTTTTTTTTTTTTTCTTCTTTTTTTTTTTAATAGCACTGGCCTAGGACATTCAAATGTGAACGCATGATTTTAAAAAGTGAACATAGCACCTTGGTGTACAAGAGGCCATGGGCTATAATATAACTAAAATTATACTCCTCATAGTTGCCAATTTATAGTAATTTTGATTCACATTTAGCGATAGAAATCCAAAGAAAAAACTAAAGGAAAAACAATTATTAAGGTCAATAACGCAATTTTGGGGAAACAAAATTTAAAAATAAAATAAAATAAATAATAATAAAAAAGTTTTGACACTGTTATAATTTTTCAAAATTTCTAAAACCTAATAGAGGACTTAGATACCCTATATCATTTAAAAATATATGCTGTTATCTAATTTGATCAATTAATTAATTTAATTTTTCGTTAATGCAAATCTGGAATAGCTATATGATGTAAATAAACGTACTCTTTTAGAATTAATATCTTATGT
Source organism: Armadillidium nasatum (assembly GCA_009176605.1). Lineage (NCBI taxonomy): Eukaryota > Metazoa > Arthropoda > Malacostraca > Isopoda > Armadillidiidae > Armadillidium > Armadillidium nasatum. Next base: position 189,721 of record SEYY01005592.1, read on the forward strand.
ACAAATAAATTTGTTTACAAAGTACCATGTGCATTATTTTAGAATTTAATGATCATTCATTTGATTTAAATGAAGCAAATTAATTCTTATCAATTATTCGTATTGGTTCCAATCCTTTTAAAAATCATAATTGGCTCTAAAGTTTTTTTTATAAATCTACGTTTACAACATATGTTAATTGTATCATATTTCTCTTCCTTTCTGTTCTGATTTTGATTAAATTAATTGACTTATTAAATTATATTTTAATATACATTTATAAAAACTTTGGGTTTAGCTTTTTCTAAAAGACCTGTAAGAGAAGAGTCGCAATTAGTGTTACAATTAAATAGTAAGAGGAGACTTACTATGAACTTCTAAAGAAACGATGGCTTTAGAAGTTCCTTCATATACGAATTCAATATAATTAAGAACGTTACGCAGTTATATATTTGAGTAGAAGGCAATAGATATGATAATAAAAAAAGAGTTGAAAATGAAAAATATATAACCTCATACCTTATACCTTCGAATTCTGGGGACTAATAGAAAACAAGCAAAACCTCTTATATTTTTAATAACGTCTAGACTCGAAAATGATTTGATGAAAAGTGATTCTTATTTAACCGGCAGTTTGTTTAGTTGAAAAAATGTGCTACATCTATACAAAAACAAACCAAATCTACAAACTCCTATCGAGGAGAACTTAAAATATATATAAAGTATATACACTAGATAAATTAGTGAAAGCATATAAACAGTTTTTAAACATTTACATTTGTTCATATGTATCTCAGCTGATATTTGTTTACAGCCAACAGTTTCATGTAGATAAAGAATCTTAAAGAGTATCACTGCATTTTCTAAAAATTTATTCCGGGATGTAAATCCAGATTTTAGTAGAACTTCCCCAAGCTTGATTCGTGAAGTCAAGGTAAAGGTATCCTCATAGTTTTGGCAAACCTTATCTTTAATGGCCAAAAAGGTTCACAAATTCAGTAGTATACAAGAATTTATTTGAATAGAAACTTAATAAATTAAAAAATAGAATGTGTTCCTCGAAATTCTGGAGTGACGTTACGTTAAGGAAAACTGCAGCTAAAATCTTTAAGAATCCTGATTTTCGTTGGATACCGTAGTAAAGAAATATCAGCTGATCTACATAAACAAACCGACTTGACTTGAAAATCAACTTGAGACTGTTCTATTATTAGGAGAGCATCAAAAGTCTTGAACTAGAGAGCATCACGAGTTCTCATTGCATGTGAATGTGGTTCACTCACTCTAAACTAATTTAATTTATCAGTAACTTATTTTAATTAAGCGATCAGTCAATCACTTAATTTAATTAATGTCAGAGTCATTGGTAGAATAAATATGATAATATGCCATGAAACAAATATTTTTAAAAGACTGAAAGCAACCATGATTAAAAGTATTGGAATCGATGAAATTCTCATTAATAATTATAATTATATATATATATATTAATAATTATATTATAATATATATATATATATATATATATATATATATATATATATATATATATATATATATATATATATATATATATATATATATATATATATATATATATATATATTATAAATATATTTAATTTATTTAAAATAAATTTATGATCTGAAAATATTATTGGGATTCTCTGAGATACAAAAACCCCCCAAAAAAGATTGTGACTTCTCTCCTATGAATTAATCTTAATCTAGATTGACAATAAGATGCAATTAATGAAAATAGAATGCAAAAAAATTAGCTCCATTTAAAATATTCTTCAAATTGTTAAAATAAATGGGAACTTAAGAGATTTACTGTTTCCAAGGAAATATATATTTGGATAAAACCTTTTAGTGAAAGCTGTTAATGTAAATTGTCTCTTAATATAGGTAAATTCTAGCCAAAGTAGGATTATATTACCTTCAATCCAAATAAAGCAAGAACTCCCAAACTCTGCTAAAAAAAACAAGGTCTTTTTAAACAGGTAATAGTCAAGAAAAGTCAAATCAGTTGGAATTATTATTAAATCCCTATTCAAACTTGATCAATAATCAAAAAGTCAATCTAAAAACATTAGTATTGGTCATTTATGTTCTCATTGATATTATTACAGCATAAATACAGTCATGCTGTTTCCAATGTGCACCAAAAACAGGTATCGGTGATATAATTTCTGTGGTCTAAGGGTATGTCAGGAACTGAAATTTATTGTAGACTTTCAATAAAATACAGTAGCAGTGTTCTACCACATAGGAGTGTATACGAGTGGATCAAGAAGCTCAAACATGGCCTGGACAAGTGTCAAGCACCAAAAGGGAACAGGACTTTTATCAAATTTTAATGATAAAAGTAATAAATCTGTACCATATATATGTAAAAAAAACTAAATTCAAGCTTTTGAGATATTGCTATCCAAAATAGATATCCTGTTTTTAGAGATATTTTAAAGTTTTAGAATATACAAAAAAGATTATTATAAAGGATTAATTTCCAATAATATATATATATATATATATATATATATATATATATATATATATATATATATATATATATATATATATATATATATATATATATATATATATATATATATATATATATATATCAAAGAATTTTAATATAAGCATTCCTAAATCTCAGTGATAAATTATCACTGATCTAGGCAAACAAGGCTAATGTATTGACTTGCAAAATTTATTTCATAATTACTTGGACATAAAGAATAAACTCTTTAGTTCTTAGGATACAAAAGTTTATTTTTTAAGTGAATTTTATCATTCCATAGTTTAAACTGTATTGAGATATGTCTTCTGAAAAAATGGATGAAATTGAAGACTTAAAGCTGTTACTATCACATTCGCGACACCAAATAGTCATACTTAAAACTGAGCTTCTGCACACAATTCAAACCAGTGAAAGAGAACAAAGGGAATTAAAGCACCTATATTCTTCAAAGGTAATATATATATATATATATATATATATATATATATATATATATATATATATATCAGACTTTGACCCAATTACAGGCTGCCATACTTAAGTACAAGTACAGGAAATATTCTTACTACTTAAGCACAATTATATGGCAGCATGTACAAGTTATAAAACTGTAGTCATTAGTATTTAAAATTATGTAATTGAGATCTATTGCTAATTTCTAAATTATTGTAAACAGTATAATAGAATATAAAAACTGTTAAATTAGGGTAAATAATGAATAAAAATTTTTTGAAAATAATTAAGCTTTTGTTAATTCTGTAAGCTTGTTGTTTATTTCTCTATTCCCAAGTGAAAAATTAAAAACAAGTTTTTTATTTGTTACTTTTCACAAACATTAAAGTTTCAAATTTCATGTCAGTCAGCTGACATCTGTCAGGGCAAGACTATTCCTACAGTGTTAACACCTTTCCTTTTAGCATGTCTGTCCATGTTAAAATCAAAGTTCTGAAGATATTGCAGTGTGTCCCACTCTTTCTCTGCCCCAGATATGCACTTATACAATAGATATCAAAGTATTGGTCATAATTTAATAAAATTTGTATATGAACATCTTCATTGAGTTCGAAAATCATTTAGATGAAGAGGACCTCTGTACTGTCTATTTTCACCAGGATGGCATCACTTGCCACACATCCAATGTCATCATGTAAGAAATTGAGTCCTTCAATGGAGATTGAGGTATTTTTGAGGGACTTTGGCATCCAAGGTCACCTGACCTTACCCCACCAGATATCCTCCTATGGGGCATGCTGAAAGAGAAAGTATATCTCAACTTTCCACTTACTCTCATGTAACTAAAAGACATTAAACATTCAGCAGGCAATTCACGCTGTGATGACCAATATGTTGGTGGCCACCTTCTGTACATGAAAAGCGTATGCAGGCATGCCTTGATGCTTATATATATATATATATATATATATATATATATATATATATATATATATATATATATATATATATATATATATATATATATATATATATATATATATATATATATATATATATATATATATATATATATAGTTTAATTTTGTTCATAGATTTCTGAATTAGAATTTGAATTTCGGAAATTGGAAGAAGAAAAGTCTTTAGAACTTGAGAAGAGTTTACAAGTACAGAAATGTTTGGAACAGCAGAAATTTGCAGTTAAACCAGAAAATGAAGGTGATATATATATATATATATATATATATATATATATATATATATATATATATATATATATATATATATATATATATATATATATATATATATATATATATATATATATATATATATATACCGTATATATAAAGAGAGAGAGAGAGAGATCTGATGTAATATAGGTTGTTTGAAGTTTTTAAATGTTAATTATATCTTTGAAACACTTTCCTTCACACTGTCTTTAAATTTAAATGGATTTAATTATCTCTTTTTAAATAAGAACAGTAAGTTCTCTGTATATCCCTTTATTAAAAAGAAACTAAGTTTCTTAGTATTATCTCTTCATTAAGTAGAAACAAAATGTTTCTTATAATTATCTCTTGGGAAAAGAAAAAGAATTCTTTTTTTACTTATTTATTATGAAGATAACTATAGTTTGTTGTAAAATAGAATTTTCTTTTCTGAAGGGAAACTAATTCGACTTTTCCAGATTACTCTGCTTTCCTCAAATGCAGAGTAGTAGTTGTCGCAACCGAAAATCTTGAAGAGTGAGTTTGCTTCTCTTTTTTTTATTTCTTCTCAGCTTTTCCAATTCTTGAGAGTCTGCTTCGGTTTTGTTTCTGTGTTGTCGCTTCATTCTCTGGAATCCAACTGACTTTTCACTACTCTAAATGGGACTTATATTTGTTTGCTGCAATACTTATGCAAAGAATTTTTCATGCACAAATATAAGTATAAATATCACTAATGTTCCTAACTCTGAGAATTTGATTTTAGCATATTTAAGTAACAGTTTTCCTGTTACATTTTTGCATAAATATTTACATTATAAGTGTTTCAAAACACACAATTAGTTTCCCGCCAAAGTGCGGAACTGCTAGACTATATATTTAGATGTATACATATATATATTCTTGAATATATATATATGTATATTCTTGAATATAGATACACATGCATACATGTAAATAACTTAAAATCACATAGTGACAAAATAAGTGTGGTACATAAGACAAAAAGTATACATTTCAAATGTATATCCGAAGATATAAGTAAATATATTTACATTCCAAATGTTATATAAAACCTAATAGAAAAATAAAATTAATTGTTGATTTAAATACATGCATATCTTTGTATGTTCGGAAAAAATACTCTAACATACAAATATTTAAATGATACAGTAAAGAAATACAAAATTATATTGAAATAAAATAATTTTTGCAACTATCTGCAAGATAATGCCAGGTATATAAGTATTTGAATACAATACATACATTTTTACAATATATAATATTTTATGTAGAATTTCATTATTATATTCAATGTTAAATTTAAGCGTTTACCGTTTTACACTAAGAAATTCTTACAATATAACTTCGTCTGAAGTTGCAGCAGAGACTTCTGGAGACGTCTGCTGCAAAGTTGATAGATGATGAATTGCTGAATAATTATTTATCCAGTTAGAGATTGAGGAAGTATGAATCTTCTATGGAATAATGAACAATTTTTGATGTGGGTATACAGTGGTAGTGGATTGTGCTTCCCAATTTGTATTTACATGCCACTATATTTGAGTGAATCTTCATTTCTCCAAAATTGTCTTTTTACTTATGGTTTCAGTGGTTTGAGGCTCCATTGTAGTGACGTACCACCATATCATGGTAACTATCCATTTTATCTGAGTACCCGTTCATATATAGTAGCAGTGGTATGCGTATCCCAATTGTTTGTAGACAAATGGACGAATATTGCTCCTTTTACAACGGAAAAGTTTAAGGAATAAAATGCAAGTTCATGATGAGACATCTGTGAGTCAGTTTTGTAAAACGGGTCAGTTAGTTGATTGTATTGTCATTGGAGCTATATGATGCTTAATTGTTTGAAGACATTAGCTGGTATCTTTTAATCCTCCGTTGAAAAGAAACGATTTTGTATCTTCCTTGCTTCTGAGGCTGCTGAGTCGGCTTCTTACCAGCAATTATGGTTCTTGAGGTTATATTTTCTAGTTTCTTCACTCTCTAGAGTTTTCTTTTCCTTGTTGGAAACTCTAATTCAACTTTTCCAGATTGCTCTGCTTTCCTCAAATGCAGAGTAGTTGTTTTCAGGACGAAAATCTTGAAGAATGAGTCTGTTTCTCGATTGTTTGTTACTTCTCAGCTTTTCTGTGTTATCGCTTTGATCTCTGGAATCCAACTGACTTTTCACTGCTCTAAATACGGCTTATATTTGTTTGCTGTGATACTTATACAAAGAATTTTACGTGCACAAAGATAAGCATAAATATCACTAATGATCCTAATTCTAAGAATTTGATTTTAACACATTTAATTAAGTAACAGTTTTCCTGATATATATATATATATATATATATATATATATATATATATATATATATATATATTATATATATATATATATATATATTAATATATATATATATATATATATATATATATATATATATATATATATATATATATATATATATTAATGGTGATTAGATGCTAGAAGACGAATTAAATGCAGTTCAACGTGACAGAGACAAGGAGAGAGAGAAAACTTTTGAAACCTCAGAACAGTTGAAGTTAGCTTTCAAAGAAAAAGATGAATCTCTTAGAATGTTGAAGGTATTAATGGTTTCTTCTGTTGTTTGTGAACTTTGTGTAAATTTTTTTGGGGGAAAAGTGAGTTCAAAAAAAAAAAAAGGTTGACATGAGTGAGAGATTGGAAGCATTGAACTGTTTTCAGTTGCAATACATTTAATTTATTTATTTCTTTTTGCATCGTAATTAATTTGGATACTGTGGATATCGATTTGCAAGAACTTATGTTGATTTTTTAAAATCGTTTCCGTTTACATTATGATATTAAAATCAAATGAATTTACAATTTGAATAAAGAAAAGACAGTTTTTTTCTTCCTTATTATAAAATTGTTAAACCTATTAAAATAATGGAAATTTTTAAAATATGGGTTTTCAATTTCATCGTTATCGTCAAATTTACTATCGTCATCGTCAAAAAATTCTTAATCGGCCATGTGCAAGTAATGTGTATATTATTTCTCAGTTCATCCAATTTCCATTTTGAATCACTTAAACAACAACAGTGATAATAACAATAATAATAAGCAATAATATCTATTAAATTTTATGTAATTTATTTAGGCATCGAATGATCAATTAAAAGAAAAAACGGCCTCTTTAGAAGCACAGTTAGACCAATCATCTACTCATCGCCATGAGTTAGAAATTACTCTAAATTCAGAAAGACATCAAACAAAAATGATGAAGGTTAGTGTATATATATATATATATATATATATATATATATATATATATATATATATATATATATATATATATATATATATATATATATATATATATATATATATATATATATATATATATATATATAATATATATGTCATGGTTTATATATTTTTAAAAATAAATTTTAAAATTTTTTTTAATGCAAAAGAGTTAAATGGTCATATTATTAAAAAGCTTTGTGGTTTAGGGTGGAATATATATATATATAATATATATATATATATATATATATATATATATATATATATATATATATATATATATATATATATATATATATATATA
>SEYY01005592.1:202500-210000 GCA_009176605.1 Armadillidium nasatum
ACACATTTAAAAAAAAGTATTCCATAATCTCAAAATTGCCAGAACTACAAGTTACCTTAATTTGAAAATAATACGATAAGTAATCATTTATCATTTCTTTTTATTTTTTTATTTTTGTGTATGACAGAAAATAAAACAATATGGATCCCTAATTAAGAAACTAAGATTCCGACTTGAGGCAGCAGGAGTAAAGGAAAAAGAACTTGAAACGAGAATGGAAGTTTGGAAGCAAGATTTCGTCCCTTCCTATCATTACAGGCAACTTCAACAGAATTTGCATCAAATAATCAATAAACATGCTGAATTCAAGGCTTTTATTCAAGGTCTTGGAGGCAAAGAAGAACGATATAATCAAGTAAATATATATAATATATATATATATATATATATATATATATATATATATATATATATATATATATATATATATATATATATATATATATATATATATATATATATATATATATATATATATATATATATATATATACTGACGGACGTTTTAATGGCTCTATTACCAATACTTGACTCCATCCCTTTATATATATATATATATATATATATATATATATATATATATATATATATATATATATATATATATATATATATATATATATATATATATATATATATATATATATATATATATATATATTACAGATGGAAGAATTATCTTCACGAATGAATGTGATTAGTGAGAAATTATTGGAGTTGGACACTAATCAAAAAGAAGCTTATGCCGCACACTGGAGGAATTATGACAAAAAGATTGAATGATTCTTAAAGTCCCCCAAATAAATGCTGGTGGATATATAATATATATATATATATATATATATATATATATATATATATATATATATATATATATATATATATATATATATATATATATATATATATATATATATATATATATATATATATATATATATATATATGAAAATGTTTGTTAAAAATTGAAGAATTGATTGTCACTGCCTATTTATTGTAAATGTAAGTACATAAATATATTATGTGTTGCTCCTTTTGATTATTAGTATAATATTTTGATGCTGTTAAAGCTTAAATTAAGGAGTACATGACTAACATTTTAGTAAGTGTTCTTTATCATCATCAAATGAGTTCAGTTTTTCAAGTGTTTTCTTTTCTTAGTGATAAACATTTTATACATTTATATTAAAATATTATTAGAATATATATTCTAAAATCTCATGAATTTTGATTTCCCGCATGCTAGTCTTACTCTTATATATATATATATATATTCTTTTTGTTTTAATATGGACATTTTTATTAAGGAATGTCTAAATAATAAGAAAGAAATAGTGAAAGAATTTCTTTGAATTTTAATTTTAATTTTTTTTTTTTTTTTTTTTTTTTAAAACAAAAAGAAAATTCTCAGATTTTTAAAAACTTTTATTAAAATAATTTCGCCAAAATATTTTAAAGGAAAAGAAAGTATTTTTTTTTTATTCAATGAAGTGGTGTTCTTTAGAAGAATTTAAAAATTTATTTCAATTTTATATATGCAAGGTTAAAGTAAATGTAGTATACTTACACTTAAAACTAAAACTTAAGTTATGAAATTATTTTGCAGTGTTTCATTGTTATTATGTTGTTTGAAAATTTATTGTACTCTTTAACTGTTGTCACCATTTTAGTTTTTCGCTCGAATTATTATAACGGAAAGCAAAAGACCACAAAATCACATGAGTCTATCAAAGACTGCCCCATCCTTAGCCCTCAATTCATGAGTGAAAATTAAGCAAATTAGAGAAAATAACTCAAAAATTACAATACACTTTCATAACTAGTTAACCTTAGTTATGTTAATAGCAAATTTTGCATTTTTTAAAATCTTACAATCAGTAAGAAGAGAATGTAAAATGAAATATATTTTAAATGTCATTCAAAAAGAAATTCAAATTACATCCGAAAATAGGCTGAATAAATAAACAGAAAAGTATAATATATAATAATATATATATAATATATTATAATATAATATATATATATATATATATATATATATATATTATATATATATATATATATATATATATATATATATTTATATATATATATATATATATATATATATATATATATATATATATATATATATATATATATATATATATATAATATATATATATATATATATATATATATATATATATATATATATATTAACCTCTCTATAAGGATTGCTTCCCCGTTCTGGGGATTTTAATTTTCCGTGTCCTGTACACAAAACTTTCTCTTTCAACATTGTTGAGAGGGGAAGATATAAACCTAAATCACATCCCTATTATTTTATTTTCAAAACGGCAGAGATTATTTTATAGCTGTTCGCGAAGCTACCTCAGCTTGTCATTGTCTTTTCTTGGTAAGAGACCTATACTTGTTCACAATATTTCATAAACAACCGAACATTTATATAACTTGTTCATGCATTCTTCCGCTTATTAAAAAAGAAAGGAAAAAATGCTATTTACAACTCTTGTATGAAAAAACGTGTTAATCTATTTTAATCTTATGAAATTCTTTAAATTAAGGAATTTAGTTTATGTATTTTGGAATACGATTTTTCTTTATAGAATAAAATATATGTTTTATAAAGCTTTTGATTCAATTTGGTTACTTGATTAGGTTTCATCTCAGAGGTAGCTTCAAAAGAAGGATTCCTATATTTTATGTGTACGTACCAAAGTATGCCACAATTTAGGTGCAAAATATTTTAAAAATTCTTAAGATTTATAGAAAGTATTTCAAATATTTAGTTTTTAAGTTTAATTTCACATTTCTGTGCGTTTCTTTTCCAGGTATTTAAATTATTGAAAAATATATGCAAATAAAATAAAAATTTACGTAATTATAATTTAAACCATCGACATGACATCATCTAAATGTGCTGTAAGCCTTCTGAGAAAATGTCTGGATGCAAAGATTAAATCTGGAGGATTTGACACATTATTTTCAGAGGTGAGAATTTTTAGTTTTTCTAAAAAGTAATTATAAAAATCGAATATTTCGTAACACACAAGTAGCCGTTTCTACTTTGTTTACAATTCATTCTATTACCGTGTCCGACAATAAATGTCAGACCTTTATATCTAAAGTCTAGACTGATTTTTTGAATCTGAAATAGTTTGATAGCATATTTTATCAATGTTTGATTTGTTTATACTCCCCAAATTTAGGTTTACTATATTCCATCCCAAACTATAAAGTGAATTTCAGTAAACTATCGAAATGACTTGAAATACTCATTAGTCATTCAATGATAAATCTTTTACTACAAGTATATGCAGTTAACTTACTTGTAAAAGTTTCTGAAATGATGTGAAGACTAAAATGACCAATAAAGTTGGGTAGGAAACTAAACCTAATTGAAAGTATGTGCAAGAGCATATTTAATAGAGTAATATTTGAAGCTGAAGTAAGTCGAAAGTTTTTAATTAACTGAGATGATAACGCTTATTCTTAGATCCATTATAAGCTGGGTAAATATTAACAAAGGAAATCGTGTCAGTGTATTTCCCAAATATGTGGACTCGAAATATAAATTGAGTTATATTTGACAATTTGAAAAAATATACTCAAGGACTGGATAAAGTAAATAAAAGGATTAAAAGGGTTTCTTTTCAGGGTAAGGATAACCACTTGAATTCCATTCAAGTTAAATATTATATCTAGAATGATTTTAAAATTGAATGAATAAATTGTAATACAAAATTTGTAACTTGACTGTGTGTTTAAAACAAAGTGATCAGCTTCTTATAACGTTACAAGTTTCTACTACTCTAGGATAAGGCTTCAAAACTTAATGAATTTGAAATAAGGTTCTGCATTATTTAATTATTTCCGACAGTTTTTTTTCTCTACTGTTTTGTAGATTGTTTTCTTCACATATTATTTTTTTTATATTTTTTTTTTAAACTAAGAACCATTTTGAAACTGTAGCAGTCGATCGATGAGTCTAATAATGTCTAAAAGAAACTATAATAATTGTTACATTAAAATATTAGGAAAAGCTTGCTTAAATTTAATTTTATATTTCTGTATGAAATTACTTTTTACCATTCCTAATTTACGATTGCAACATAATTTTACCTTCAACTTTATATCTTTATGATTTTATTTGGCATTAAAACTTGTGCATTTTCAATGCTTATATTTTTAAAGGTAAAAATTTTGTCTGGTGGTGACGGCAAATGTGTGGCTAAACTACAGATACAGAAAGAGCATCAAAATATAAAAGGTACACTTCATGGAGGTGTTACAGCTTCCCTTGTCGATACAATATCAACAATAACGTTGATGGCTTCTGAAAGGCAATTGACTGGTTCTTCTGTAGATCTTAAAGTATCGTAAGAGAAATATTTTATTTTTATATGATTTAGCATTACTGGACTTCATTTATGTTAAAAGTTAAAGATTCAAATTGTGCAATATGACAGTTCATTAGTACTGTACTTTTATCATGTATTATTATTATGATTTTATTTAATTATTTACATAAATTTTTAATTGTTTACTTTATATATTATGTGCATAAGCTTGTGCGTTCTTTATATATATATATATATATATATATATATATTATATATATATATATATATATATATATATATATATAATATATATATATATATATATATATAATATATATATATATATATATATATATAATATATTATATATATATATATATATATATATATATATATATATATAATATATATATATATATATAATTATATTATATATATATATATTTTTTTTTACTTTACATTTCTATGTTTTTAGTTACTTACGACCTGTCCCAAAAAATGCAGTGATTATAATCGAAGCAGATACTGTAAAAGTTGGAAAAACTCTCGCATTCCTCACAGTTAAAATAAAGGATGAAAAGTCTGGCAAGATTGTTGCAACTGGAGAACATATAAAATATGTTGGGGACGGTTAGGCGAACATCGCTGTTAATCCGTTTCTTTATATGCTGTACATATTTCATTAAAAAAAATAGATTTTTTAAATTGAAGATTTGTTATGATTCGATTTCCTTATTGAAAGAATATTTGAAGTAAAATTTAAGATTCCTAATTAACTTTAAGTATGTGGACCTTCATATACTCATATGTAATATTCTTAATTAAATATTTGAAGGTTAGTAAAAGCTAATAATTAATCAAATTCAAGCTTCTGTAATCCCATGGTGGTTCATATAGACCCTCTCAAAGCTTCTGTGGTTCATGTAGACCCTCGCAAAGCTTCTGTGGTTCATGTAGACCCTCTCAAACCTTCTGTGGTTCATGTAGACCCTCGCAAAGCTTCTTTGGTTCATGTAGACCCTCGCAAAGCTTCTGTGGTTCATATAGACCCTTTCAAAGCTTCTGTGGTTCATGTAGACCCTCTCAAAGCTTCTGTGGTTCATATAGACTCTCTCAAACCTTCTGTGGTTCATGTAGACCCTCTCAAACCTTCTGTAGTTCATGTAGACCCTCTCAAACCTTCCGGAGACCCTGGTTCATATAAGCTGTTTTAAACTTTTACTAGGGTAACGGATTTCTACAAGAAAATCGAATACCGCTTATTATTATGGAGGGAAAAAGTACCTTTTCAATTTATTATTGATACACTACAAAAGTTGTCCTAACGAATCGTTGGGACAAGTGGCAAAAAAAGTCACAGTAAAATTTTCAAAAGAGAAAAAAGACATGTTAAGCATAAGAAAGTCGCTTCACAGATATCTTTTATAATAAGAAAATAAATGGAAGAAATTGATATTTTTCCTACTTGTCCCAACGATTCGTTAGGACAATTTTTGCAGTACGTGTAACTCTGCAAAATGTTCATAAACATGCAACAACACTACTTGAAATATAGTTTTTAAGTTCTCATCTCACGGGCATTTCCCTATTCGAAGAGGGGAACTTTTCTAAATAGTTTCTACCTAGGAACCGCATATTGGATCGAACCGGCGCTTTCAAGCACGTGAACCAATCACTTTACCGTTATGCCGTTTATTCATTTGCCTTCAGAATACAGAAAGATTTCATTGTTAAAAAAAAAAACCAATCTCCTATGGTTCGTGTTATTATATATATATATATATATATATATATATATATATATATATATATATATATATATATATATATATATATAATATATATATATATATATACTATAATTATACTATATATATATATATATATATATATATATATATATATATATATATATATTATATATATATATATATATATATATATATATTATATATTTAATATATATATTATATATTTTTTTTTTTTTTTTTTTTTTTTTTTTTTTTTTTTTTTTTTTTTTTTTTTAAGTGTTTTTAATTTATATTATTAATATAATAATATAATAATATATATATATAATATATATTATATAATATTAATTATATTAATATTTATATATATAGTATTATAGTATATTAAGGGTATCATATAAAATATATATATATATATATAATATATATAATATATTATATATATATAATATATATATATATATATTATATATATTATAATATATAATATATATATATATATATATATATATATTATATATATATTAATATTATATTATAAATTATAATATAAATATATATTAATAAACTATATCTGATTTCTAATTAAAGATCTTCTAAATCTCTGCTATAGTGATCTTCTAGGAGGCCGTCTGCTGTGGGCGGCTTTCATTAGCGAATGTGGCCACCCTATGGTAGGGGTAGATTATAAAAAATATTATATATAATTATATAATTATATATAATATAATATATATATATATATATATATAATATATATTATATATATATATATATAATATTATATATATAATATATATATCTATATATATTATATATATTGAGGAGAATAAAAAATTTATTAAAAGATGAAGAATTTATATAATGGTTCATTTTACATAATTAACAAGTTTAGACACTAAACATTTACATCATCTCTTAAGTATGCGACCACATATAGATAAGGTCAAAGTACATATTAATAAAATAAATATCATAAGTAAAAATAAAAAATCCTCCGAATCTGTCTCTACACATTCAATTGGCAATTTCCTTTCCTAAATAAAGGTATATTGACATAAGGGTCTTCAGAAGGAATCAAATAAACACACTGACAAAAACATTGAGTTTCGTTCAAGGCCGTTAAGACTGTCATTGTTTTACGTTAAAGTAGGTAATATTTAAATAAACAATTTATTTAAAGTTTAATTATGTAATTCCTCGATAATAAACTAATAATTACGTGCAACTTTATTCATACTTCCACAATTGCTTTTCCTATATTTTCTCCTTTGAAAATTCCTAATAAAGCTCTTGGCATATTTTCAAACCCTTTTGTTTTGGTCTCTCGGCACTTGATTTTTCCCTATATATATATATAATATATATATATATATATATATATATATATATATATATATTAT
>SEYY01005592.1:227500-230000 GCA_009176605.1 Armadillidium nasatum
TCTGTATAAAAACTAGTTCCTAGCATACCTAACTTGAGCAAAATTGCATTACAATAAATTTCAAATGCAATCTGTTAGCACGAAATTTATATAAACACAAAATTTATATAGTGTGCCATCATGTAACAGCACCTCCTAGGAATGATATCTGAGAAAAAAAAAATTATTTTTTTTGACCCTTCACACAGTCGTTGAAGAAACTTTACATATATTTGTTAGTCAATGTTCGATCGGAGTTTTAGAGATAACAAAAGAATAAAATATTTAAAAAAATATATATATATTCAACTATAAATTAAAATTAAAATAAATTAATTATTAAAAGTAAAGAACGAGATCAAAGAGTTTTGTTTCTCCTAAAAAAAAAGAAGTTTAAATACAAAATTTCATTTTCTTTTTATACTTTCTGAAACTCCGAACATATGACAACAAAAGTGGGAGGAGCTTCATCAAAGAGCTGTAGCTACTGTGTGAATGTTTTTTTTTTTTTTAAATATAATCACAGTTCTGAAATATTGGGCTTGGTCTACAGTCAATTGCTGCAATATAGAAATAATTAAGTATATTTTATTATTTTTCCCATCACTTACGGATCGGGAGGTACGGGGGCTCCACCCCCTTATACCTGTGTTCGCGTGCCATGCATTTGAATATAGTAAGCACAAGTGTAGCAAACTGTGGTAGCACCAGTCATTTTTTATAATTACTAATACCCATTTACTTCTTTTCTTCTTCAAATCTTCTCACATAATGAAGTACTTTGTGAGAGTAAATTTATTAAAAATTTAAATAAAATTTATAAAAAAATTTTATTTAACAGTAAAATTATTATTTACTGTTGAATAAGCATTTTTTAAATTTTTTTTTTTTTTTAAAAAAAGCTTATTTTTTTTGTTTTAAAGTAAAAAGTATAAATAATAAAAGTTATCCAATTTTACTTATTGAATAACTTAAATCAGATAATAATAATAATAATAATAATAATAATAATAATAATAATAATAATAATAATAATAATAATAATAATAATAATAATAATAATAATAATGTTAAACAGAGATTGTCCTTTGTGATATTTTTTGCTTTCTTCTGTGAATAATGCAGCACACTATGGTGCAAAGCCCTCCTATAACACAGCAGGAGAAGGATAGGGAGACCACACCCATATAACTGCCAGTGCGATCCACAATATATCCTGAAATAAACATGAATATTTTATTTAATAAAAGAAAGAAAATGACACAATAAACGTTGTCATAATAAGACTACTTTATATTATCTGCTATATTAGTTGAAAACTCCTCCCACTTTCGTTAGCATATGTTCGGTGTTTTAGAAATTTCAAAATGGAATTTGTTTTTAAAAGCAAACAAACAAAACTTTTTTGGTTGTTTTCCTTATTTTAATTTTGATTTCAATTTATTTTAATATATATATATATATATATATATATATATATATATATATATATATATATATATATATATATATATATATATATATATATATATATATATATATATATATATATATATATATATATATTAAAAAATTTCATTTTGTTATTTCTGAAACTCTGAACATATGAAAACAAAATTGGGCGGAGTTTCCTTAACCACTGTAGCAAGTGTACGAAAGGTTTTAATATTGAAAATCCCAAAACTGAATTAAAAGAATTTTTCAAATTTATTATAACGTTTTGTACAGGTCTGAGGAGTCAGTAAATTTGTTATCTAATCCAACTTTGGCTCTAGGTTCATCATATTAAAAAAATAAATAAATAAATAAAAAAATAAATAAATAAAACAATAATAATAGTATAATAATTTAAACCAGTTTTAAAAAATCTTACCTGCCAATGGGGTGCCAACCAAGGCCCCCAAACCCGCAAAGAAAAGAATATAACCAAACACGGAGACGAGATTCTCCCTCCCGAAAAGAACGGCAGGAACAATTGTTATAAAAACGTTTTGTTGTCCATAAAAGAAGCCGAACAAACCAGTGAGTAATGGAAACATTGGACCCCAAGTTGCGCAAATATGGAAAGCGATTGCAATGCCACAGAGTATCATTGCAACAGCATAAGCGAGCACAGAATCAATACACTGAAATAAGTAAACAATTCACTTACTAAATTTTAGTTTAATATTATTTTTTTTATATGAAATATTAGTTTATATATATATATATATATATATATATATATATATATATATATATATATATAATATATATATATATATATATATATATATATATATATATATATATATATATATATATATATATATATATATATATATATATATATATATATATATATATATATATATATATATATATATATATATATATATATATATATATATATATATATATATATATATATATATATATATATATATATATATATATATATATATATATATATATATATATATATATATATATATATATATATATATATATATATATATATATATATATATATATATATATA
>SEYY01005592.1:232500-240000 GCA_009176605.1 Armadillidium nasatum
AATTAACAAGCAAATTTGCTGTTGACTGTGATATCAGTTTTCTATATCCCGGAATGAATTGTTACCCAGCTTCCCGTGATACCTGTTTTCTTTATTATAAATGGAAAGCCCCGTAACAATAAAAGTCTTACCAACTCTCCCTAATTTATACTATCGCTATTAAAACGGTCACTGCTCTTTAAATTTTTTTAGTAATATTCTTCTTCCTTTAAAAAGTTGTCTAGAACTCTGACTGCAGTTAGGACCATTTATTTATGTATCTTAATTGAAATTTCTAAAACATTCTGCTTCTATATTTTTTCCATTTCCTTTTAAACACTTTACTCCGTGTACTGGGACATGTCGGCTTTTAGATTTGGAATTTGTGCTAATTTTCCCTATCATTTGTACGTATCATGTAGGTAACTGATCTTTATTTATATATATATATATATATATATATATATATATATATATATATATATATATATATATATATATATATATATATATATATATATATATATATATATATATATATATATATATATATATATATATATATATATATATATATATGGTACTAACTTGAGAGTTTTTATTAGAAAAACTTTGTGAATTGGACCTAAGACTGTGAATCCCATAAGACGAACCCCGTGAACAAAAACTGTTTTGGTTTGGTCTTATTAAGGACAACAATCCACTTGGGTAACTTGGATACTCTCCGTAATGAAACTGCGAGAAACTGTGATGGTTTGACCTGAATGTTTTGAATAAAAAAAAAGTTTTAAAAATATTTTTTGATGTACAAACGACTATAGACTCACAAAAATATGCATGTCAAGCAACCAAAAAAAAAACCAAATAACAAACCTTATTCCACTAAAATACTGTGACCCTCTAGAACAAAAGCTGTGCTGGTTGGAACTGACAGTTCCGTACACCGATTTACAATCCATGTCCAAATTTGAAATGGAACTTGATAGATACCCTGCTCCGATTGATAATTTTAAGCTGGAAACCGATCTGTAATGAAAAGTAAGTGATACAATGATTTAAGATTATAAAACATTAGAATGACATAAGAGTGTTGAACACCACCAAGGAAGTCAAGTTTTATTTATAAATGCAAAGTAGAAATACAGATTAACAAAGATACTACTGAATATTTGTAATAGTTACACTTCGAGCAATCACTATAAATAAACATTTTGAGTCTTACCTGTTAAGAACGTATTTTCTGTTAATAACAGTTGAATGTCCAGCTTGACTTAAAGACGGAGCCATTGAGACTTGGGAGAATGTTTGTTTAAATTCATTAACAGTATTCTCAGGTTCACTCTCCATGTTCTTAAATGGAAATATCAGAGATCCAAATACGCAAATATGAAGAGAAATTCCAGCGCAAAAAATAAATGAACCACGCCATCCATATTCCATAATAATATAATCCAGGAAGCGAATCTGAATAAATAAATAAATAAATATATATATATATATATATATATATAATATATATATATATATATATATATATATATATATATATATATATATATATATATATATATATATATATATATATATATATATATATATATATATATATATATATATATATATATATATATATATATATATATGAGGGAGTTCCAACTCCATAAATATCTTGTGTCAATATAGAAATATTTTCAGTAGATATGATGCTATTAATTTATCATTTTCAAATAACTTTTTAAAATGAGTTTAAGAAGAATTAGTTCCTACCATAAAGAAAACCCCTACTCCAATGCCAACCATCGAGGCCGAAGTTGCCATAGAGTGACGTCGTTGGAAATATTGTGCAAGAGAAATAATCTGCCCTGAGTAAACGAAATTCATTCCAGTAGCTGAGTAAAAAAATAAAAAATAACGAAATGGTAGAATACTGAAAACAAATCAAAGATGGCGTCTTTCAAAGATAAAATGTAGATAAAGAAGAAAGAAAGAAAAGATGACACTATGATTGTTTTTTTAGATTGTTTGGTCAGATATGGCAATAGGCAAACCTTTTGCAGTACGTCTTTCCTCTAGCATGCAATAATAATAATAATAATAATAATAATAATAATAATAATAATAATAATAATAATAATAATAATGTGAATGTTTATGTAGTAATGTTTTTTAGATACAACACGTGAACAAATAAAAGAAAAACCCAGTGTGATAAATAAGGATTGACACATATAAATATAATAGTATTTAAAAAAAGTTTCGCCCTACAGGTGTGTCACAAGAGTGACAATATTAGAAGAATATATTCCTAAAATACAATAATTGTAATGTAATTTAAACTACGTACCTCAGATCAGTCGCTACCAAATTCCTATTTACGCAGTTTTTAAGACCATAATAGACCCGAATTATATAAGTGAACTAAACTTGTATCGACGTCCTCAAAAAATTTGTTACAAAATTAAAATAATAAATAAAACAGAACAATTAAACAAGAATATAAAAATTGGAACCAACCATTAACAAAAAAGCTAATACACAACAAATGCCGCTACTCATGGGTCAAGGGGTATGGGGTTGATTTCTTGGATATTACCAAACCCTTAAAAAAAATTCCGTAATTATTTGTAAAGAAATCGAACACTCACACACAAGAAAATATCGAATTAAAACACCTGGACATAAAAGTGTTAAGCAACAAAACAAAAAAATACCAATTATAATTTTAGTAATATGAATTCGTTCCTTTGAGTGATATTATTATAAAAGATTATATTCAAACATTTATTGTATACAGTAGAAGTTCTGCGAGGAAAATTATTATTTATAACAAAATATTTTTTAAAGAAAATCTCAGCGTAATTAGCTTCTTTATATGCCAGAAAACCATCAGTATCTTCATGTCTTAAAAAAAATACTAATTTTAATTTTTTAAAAAAAAAATGTATCACAAATCGTCCTAGGTTAGGTTAGGTTAAGTTGAGTTGGGTTAGGTTAGGTTAGGTTAGGTTGGGTTGGGTTGGATTGGCTTGGGTTAGGTTAGGATAACTCAAATATAAAATGTGTGGAGAATGAAGATTTATGGAATGAGCACAAGTGCTCGTATTCGTTATTTTTATTTTTGTTTTGTAAATATCTTCTCAAAAGATTAATCGATGATCTTTTATTTATTATAAAAGTATCTGGTTAAAGAAATCTAAACCAGAAAACTGAGACTTTGACTAAAATTAATATTAAATAAAATTATATAAATCATCCACTTGTATAAGTTGTTATTTGCTATAATGATATTGACTTTCATAACAAAAGACTTAAAAGCTTTGTATTTTTCTTTTGTTTTCTTGGACCGATTTTTAATATGTAAATAATTTTTGAAAGCTTTGATTTTATCTCAGTGCTTACATAATTATATATGTAGACCTACATAATATTCGTGCTTTGTAAGAATGTGTATCTATAATATTTGTGTTTAGAGTATTTTGGACTCACAGTTTTGTACATTTGTGCATCTAGTTACAGAAAAAAAACAGACATTTTTACTTAGATCTTTAAAATCAAATACATGAGAAAATTGGTAATAAAATCATTGAAAATTCATGTAAGAGATTTCGAAAAGTTTCCAACCAAGAACTCTAAGCAAACAGTAGTGGAACAGGGATCCAGAAAACAAAGGCAGCGTGCAACATGTTTCAGGTTCCAAATGTGATAAATATTAAATATTGTTAATGACATACAGATACAATGATAAGCTGAAAATAATTTTCCAGCTTCATTTCACATTATTACATCAAATTAGATTTTACAGTTTTCATTCATCATTGCCGAGCCCAATTTTAGAGTCAATTAAAAATTAAATCTTTTTAGTTAAAAATAAACCGTTAGAGAAGAAAAATGTTTAAAAAAAAGGAAAAAAAATATTTCTAACAACGACCATTATTAATACCTGACAACAAATTTCACTCCTGAAAACCTTTAATTACCAATGTTCCCTCACTAGACTCAATATCTTCATACCCGTGCTAGATAATTTGCTACAAACCTTTCTCGTTTGACTGACTTAAATTTGACCACATTATAATGAAAAGAAGACAGGTGACATATTGTCAAGAAAATACAAAAAAAATATAATTATAACTCAACGAAATGAGAAATGTACCAAACAATGAAATGAGTACTCAAATGTAATACGAAATAAATACATCTTTTCCAGTTGCTGAAAAACGGTTGTGGATTTGGAAGAAGAAGTTTTTTTTCTTTAAAATTATGGCTGCAGATGTCAAAATATTTTTCAGTATTCCAAAATAAAAAAAAAAAAAGTCACCTTTTCACATTAAAATTTAATATGAAATATTACGTACCTTTACAGCAATCAGCACCAGATCCTGAAAGTGCTCATAAATAGCAGCAATCAGCAAGAAAATCATAATTTTTTTCAGCCATTTTTAAACACCAATATTTTTCCTGCTTTTATTTTAAGTATTTCCTAATTTTTGATACACTCAATATTTTCTATCTTCCATTTTTGAATATTTTTCTGCATAGGTTAATGTAGAAAGCTGTGCGGAAAGAAAAAAATGAGCCAAATCTATAAATGGCTGAGCCATAAATGTAGATGAGGGAGAAAAAAAAATATCATGACTCAGCAATCCGCCAGCTTCGCTCAGGATAAAAAAAAATAATACTCTGCAAAAAAGATGAGGTATTGCAAAATGTTTCAATTTTTTTTTTTTTAATTTTGCAATTCGCAACAAAGGTCTTCACTGGTTAATCAATTTGAAAATGATAAATAACATTAAAACATTCACGAATTTATTTGACAAAAAATAATAATACAACTTTCAAAAGTATTATTATTTAAAAATAAATTGTTTTTCGTAAGTTAACCAGTGATATGACCTTCTATTTCATGTGTATACGATTCTACTGTGTCAAAATTAATGAAAAGTGTTAAAATATTTATAAAAAAAAAAAATTTGTAAGAAAAAAACATTGAACATACCAACTACAATTCCGTAGGAGAAGAATATGAACGGCAACGATTTCGCCATTGAGGACATCATAAAACCGAGAGTCATTAACAAAGATCCAATTATAATTGACGTTCTGCAACTTGTCTTCCTAATGACGATTGAACACAGAGGACCTTAGATAAATAAATAAACAAAAAAAAAATAAGTAAAAAAATAAAAAAATAAGTATACAAATAAATAAATAAATAAATAAAAATAAGTATACAAATAAATAAATAAATAAATGAGAAAGCAAATAAATAAAAATGTTTCTCATATCCACAAATAATTTCAGCTTTTCTCATTTGATTAAAGCAGCGTTTGACAACAGGGGTCCACATGGACCCACAGGGGACCACAAAAGCTTTGAGAGGGTCCTCATAAATAAATGTTATTTCAAGGGTTCACATGCATAAAGCTAAGCCAACAAGCACCAGCAAAATGGAGTTGGGAGTCCCTGGATTAAATATAAGCTATTATATTTTTCTTACAATAAACTCTTCTATTTTTTCAAATCTTCATCAAGAAAGACCCCTCCTACTAGGGCGATGAAACGCTTCTGGCATTTCGATGCAGCAGGCTGGTCAGACTTGCGGTCGTACTTTGCAATGATTATTGCTTCCGTGAGAAGGGTCACTCGGAATATGCCGGGCGCATTACCGAGGTGATTCTCTCTGGCATGGAGGCGTACACTCCATATTCTTTCCCTTCTACTAAACCTAACAAACCTTAGTTTAACACTCTTGTTCTCTTGTTATTCGCCGCAGAGATGCTGCCTTCAGGGATTACCGTCGTCTTCAAACTCCAGAAACTCACTCAATTTATATTTCATCCCGAAATCGTGCAAAATCTATACACCGCAACACCAAATACTCTTTTCTCAGTAGGAAATGCAATAATTTTTCTGGTTACTCTTCTTCACGCTCTTTGTGGCATTTTGAAAAAAATGTCAACTCTAACTTTGATTCTTCCTTTTTACCTCTTCTTGTAACTTCCGACGGTACAACTTCCGTTTTGCCTTCTTCTAAAGCTGAACTCTTGTCGCTCAAACCTTTGCCTCTAATTCAACGGAAATATTCCTCCTCCTTCAACACCCTCCAACTCATTTATGCCTAAAATCGTAATTTCTTCTAAAGATGTCATTTCAGCTCTCTCTCTGAGCTTAACACTAAGAAGGCGTACGGTCCTGATGGTATCCCTCCTGTAATTCTCAAAACTTGTGCTTCTGAGCTTGCACTCTGCCTTGGTAAACTATTCCGTATTTGTCTTTCAATTTCAACCTTCCCTCCTTGCTGGAAACGTGCGCTCATTCAGCCTGTACTGAAGTATAGTGATGTTCCTCAGGGTTCTGTCCTATCCCCAAAACTTTTTCTACTTTTCATTAATGACCTCTCTATTACTTCATCATCTATCCACTTCAAAGCTGATGACTCCACCCTTCATTACTTCTTTCAGTTTGAAAGACGCCTCTCCCAGCAACAGTTAATTGACGCTAGAATGATAGCCTTTGAGCAACTGACTTCTGATCTTTCTGGTATTTCAAACTGGGGCAGAAAACATATGGTTGTTTTCAATGCCTCAAAACCCAGTTCCTCCATCTCTCTACTCGACACAACCTCCACACACAACACAACTCAGGCCTTCATCTGTCCTTAATATTCTCGGTGTTTCTTTCTCTCGTGAACTTTCTTAGAAGGATCACATTAATTCTCTTCCTAAACAAGCTTCTAAGAGGTTGGGTGCTCTGAAGAGCCTTCAGAATTTCTTCACGTCTCTCTATTTGCTTTCTCTTTATAGGGGTGTTATTTGAACCTGTATGGAGTACGCCTCACACATCTAGGGTGGTTACACTTATACAGCTCTCCTTGACAAGGTGGAGTCTAGGGTTTTTCGTCATATCAACTCTCCCCATCTCACTAATTCTCTCCAATCTCTTTCTTCCAGTCGAATTTTTGTCTCACCCTCTATACTGTGGCTATTACAATGGACATTGCTCTTCTGAACTCTCTCGTCGCATACCTCCTTCATTGAGAAGGGTTCGCTCTACACGCCTTTCTACACAGTCTTATCCTTTCTCTGTCCAACTCTCTGACCCCAGACTTAACCGCTATGCTCAATCTTACATTTACTCTACTGGTAAAGTCTGGAACACGTTTCCTTTATCTGTTTTCCCATCTTCCTTTGACTTCCATACCCCCAAGCGCTGAGTATCGGGATATGCCGACGTTTAACAATCTGGCTCGGGTATTGCCCCAACTTGGTGGAAATTGGCAAGCCTCTGACCCTTTCCCACCAGAGGGCACATAATATATATATATATATATATATATATATATATATATATATATATATATATATATATATATATATATATATATATATATATATATATATATATATATATATATATATATATATATATATATATATATATATTACCAGCAAGCATGAAGAAAGCATTCATTAGAGATCCCATCCACGCCGTATAACTTCTTGATTGCTTGAACTCCTTCAG
>SEYY01005592.1:252500-257500 GCA_009176605.1 Armadillidium nasatum
GCGGAACGCGGAACTGGAATCGTATAATTTTAGTACAACGGAGCCAGTCTTGGAGTTGGAGTCGGAAGAAAACTACTTGTTGCCTGGAAAGATTATAACCTTAACTTTTCTTCTGAGCAAACAAAACAGACACAGACTTAATGACGGATGTTCCTACCTTTCGAAACATTTCATGAAAACGAAAAATTTTAAAAAGATTTTTTTTTATATGTATAAAATAATTCGTACGAAAACCCTAGTGATAATTAACGCATTTAAAAATGAGAATATTAAAATGGACAGCGAATTTTTTAGTAGTGCCCTTGATATTATTGATATTATTCTTGTGTTGTATTCATATAGAACAGTATAATGAGACTGTTAACTAATCATCTATTGAAACCATTATTTATATGTTTCAATAATCGGTCTATTAATAGCTCCCTCCCTATTTTACAGTAAATTTAATCCTTTACAAAGCCTATGATATATAATCATTCCAAAATTAAATATTTATTTGAAGGTTAGTAAAAGTTAATAATTAATCCAATCCAAGTTTCTATGGTCCCCAGGGGTCTATGTGGTCCCCGCTGGGAAATGCTAAGCTATAGAAATGGCCACAAATTATTTCCTTTTTGGTTAAATATTTCTAAAATTTTGACAATAGTTTTTTTTCCCTACACATTACAGGAATTTGTTCTTTATCAAGGAGGGAAATTCTCTATTAAGAATTTCACTCCAGGGATCGAAACAGAAACCTTCACCACACAAGCTGGCCGCGCTAGCGTATACGCAATTATATATATATATATATATATATATATATATATATATATATATATATATATATATATATATATATATATATATATATATATATATATATATATATATATATATATATATATATATATATACGAAAAGAATTATCAAATCTTTTTCACACTACGCCTGCTTACTAATTTCATCATTTTTTATTTATTGAAATATAAAATATATACAAATGTATGTTTGTATGTGTAATAAAGTATGTTCAAATAAGTCTGATACACACACACACACAGAAAAATGTGCACTATTATTAGTAATATATTCTTGGAAAGAAATATATTAATATATATATATATATATATATATATATATATATATATATATATATATATATATATATATATATATATATATATATATATATATATATATATATATATTATCATGTTATATAATGCTTAAAGCATGCAATGTTTCAAAAGTTTATTATGTAGAATATGTAAGATATGATAGCCTCGAGGGCATATATATATATATATATATATATATATATATATATATATATATATATATATATATATATATATATATATATATATATATATATAATATATATATATATATATATATATATATATATATATAAATATCTCATTTACTTTTAATCAAGTATCCTTTCTTTGTTATGATGATTTATATTTTAAGTTTTTAACTTTTTTTTTTTTTTTTTTTTTTTTTTTTTTTTTTTTTTTTTTTTTTTTTTTTTAAGTCAATTTTAATATCATTTAGAGACCAAAAATATTTCTTTCTCCATTTTTTTTAATAAGTAAAGTTTTTTAGTAAATTTTTAAAGATTTTTTTTTTTTTTTTTTTTAATTTTTTTTTTTTGGCTAAAGTATGAAGGGATAAATAAATGTTTTCTCTTATCGGAATTTTCTTCTTCTTCTTTCCTTTCCGAGTCAAATCTGGAATCCAGTTTGATTTTATAAACGCCAGTCCCACAAAATACCCATTGTAGGG
The DNA here is from genome assembly GCA_009176605.1 of Armadillidium nasatum. Taxonomy (NCBI): domain Eukaryota; kingdom Metazoa; phylum Arthropoda; class Malacostraca; order Isopoda; family Armadillidiidae; genus Armadillidium; species Armadillidium nasatum. The sequence continues at coordinate 254,271 of SEYY01005592.1, forward strand.
TTTATCATCTTTGTTTAAAAACCCTCTGTAGGGTTTATCATCTTTATTTAAAACCCTTTGTAGGGTTTATCATCTTTATTTAAAACCCTTTGTAGGGTTTATCATCTTTATTTAAAACCCTTTGTAGGGTTTTTCATCTTTATTTAAAACCCTTTGTAGGGTTTTTCATCTTTATTTAAAACCCTTTGTAGGGTTTTTCATCTTTATTTAAAACCGGTTGTAGGGTTTATCATCTTCCGTTATCAGTTCTTTTTAAATATATATAATTTTAAATGCATTTTTTTTTTCAGCAATAACGATTGCATCATTCTAATAGTAATATAAAATTTTTGTTTAAATGGACGTGTAAATTCAATACGTTATTGAGATTGACCATAGGATAAGTATATATATATTCATATACTGTGAAGGGACCACTGAAGAATGATGGTGTGAGTAATATGAATTTATTTATTTATTTTTTGTTTTGACTATAATATTATGTCTCAAAAATTTATTTAGTAAATAAATTTTTTTATAAAATATTATATATATATTTTTTATATATATATATATATATATATATATATATATATATATATATATATATATATATATATATATATATATATATATATATATATATATATATATATATAGTATTTAATTTTAGATTTATAAACTAATCTTTTGAACTGTTAATTGACCGTGTACAGTGGCTTAACGGTAGAGTGATTGAGTCACGTGACTGAAGACGCCGGTTCGATCCCTCACGAGGATCCTGGGCAGAAACTACCTAGAAAAGTTTCCTTCTTCGAATAAAAAAAAATAATTATAATTTTGCTTAAATTTTATTACTTTACAGGCTCGTTTTTTATAGGTGAATAATGTAAGAAGCAAATCTTGCAATGTAACAAAATTTATTATTATTATTATTATTATTATTATTATTATTATTATTATTATTATTATTATTATTATTTAACTTTCGATGGCTTAAATTTCTGAATTAGGAAACTGAAAATAGGTGTGTATGTGTATTTGTGAGAGAGAATGGAAAAGAAAAAGAAAGTGAGAGATAAAGAAAGAGAAAGAAAGAAATGAAAGAAAGAAAGAAAGAGAAAGAAAGAAAAAAAGAAAGAAAGAAAAAGAGAGATAGAAAGAAAGAAAGAAAAGAAAGAAAGAAAAGAAAGAAAGAAAGAAAGAAAGAAAGAGAGAGAGAGAGAGAGAGAGAGAGAGAGAGAGAGAGAGAGAGAGAGAGAGAGAGAGAGAGAGAGAGAGAGAGAGATTAAAAGTATAACAAATACAACTAAATGCATATATTATTTAACAGGTTACTTTAGTAAAGATGGCTTAGGTCTTAGGGGACATTGACATTTTCTGACTAAACAATAATTATAATCTTCATGACTAATTTCTTAAATCTTGAACCCTTGTGTAATAACAGTTTGTCGAAGCCGATAATTATTGACTTTGACAATCTGTTTAAATATTAACAATATATAATATTTGAACAATTATTAAGAGGTCTAAATCGGCATGGCAACTACTGATTAAATATATATATAATATATATATATATATATATATATATATATATATATATATATATATATATATAGATATATATATATATATATATATATATATATATATTATATATATATATATATATATATATATATATATATATATATATATATATATATATATATAATATATAAATAAATATATATATAATAAAAAATATATATATATATATAATATATATATATATATATATATATATATATATATATATATATATATATATATATATATATATATATATATATATATATATATATATATATATATATATATATATATATATATATATATATATATATATATATATATATATATATATATATATATATATATATATATATATATATATATATATATATATATATATATATATATATATATAATATATATATATATAGCAGCCGAGAAACCTTCGGGATGTGGTGAGTCCCAAGAATTCTAGAATTGTGGGAAGGGCCGGAATGAAGGTTTCTTTTTATCTTGAAAATACCCCAACAGTACACCCATTCTCTTCCATGACTTCCTATAGTCAAACGAGAACTCTTTCAGGTTTATCAAGAATCCTATTTTCGTGACATTACTTCGCATAACTACTAACTGTTACCCAGATTTAAGATATTTTGTATGAAGGTTAAAGTTTGAAAACAAAGAAGGTTAGAAAAGGTACCTTCTGCCAATTCCAAAGAGGTATCTTGCAATGATGGGTGAATCCGGCAACTTTCGAATCCGAATCTAGATGAGATCTAAATTTCTCGAATCCAGATCTGAATTCGAATCAAGAACCTCCGAATCGGAATCGAATACAAATCCGCCGAATTTTTGAAATTCTCGAATTCGAATCCGAATCTAGGATTTTTGAATCTGAATCCACCTAATTTTAAAATTCTTGAATCCAAATCCGAATCTATGAAAAAAACTTCTAATTCGGATTCGGATTCGCCCATCACTGAACTATCATAGTATAAGTAATTACTAGTAATACTTATACTATGGAACTATCTTGAGAAATGCTTCCAATTCTACATGGTAAGACCCCCCAATTTATCATGTAATAAGACTTGTGATCTACTTTGTAGATGATTAATTAAAGTCTCCACAGAAAAGAAATTTACTTTTACATATAGACAAAAGTAGGTATTGTCAATTAAACTACATCAAATAGTAAATGCATGGCAGTGGAACATTTTTCTACTGGGATATCAGCCCCCAGTATCACCCACCCATTAGTAGTGATCAAATATTATATATATATATATATATATATATATATATATATATATATATATATATATATATATATATATATATATATATATATATATATATATATATATATATATATATATATATAAGTTAAAAAATAAAATCGTAAAAAAATCCTTTTACGTAAATGAATATGATTTTTTAATCTCAATATTTGCATAAATTATTTTTTCAATGTCAATATGTAAATAAAAATTGTTTTCTGCTTTAGGAATGTAAATTTAGTTATGACTCTGCTTTTACGTAAATATAATATGTCATCTCATCATATACACACGTGCATACACATGTGTAAGTGTATTAGTGTATAAGTATACATATTAGAAGATGAGGAATAGATTGTTGCTTAATCACTTTTTTTATTTTCCAGATATTTTAATTAAAAAAGTATGATTTTT
>SEYY01005592.1:260000-265000 GCA_009176605.1 Armadillidium nasatum
TGTTAGTTGTTATGGTAGTTTATAAGATTAAAACGTATGAGAATTACAAATTTCTTATTATTATTATTGCAGGTTTTATTACTCAATTTTCTCATTTGTTGCATCATTTTGAAGGAAAGCATATAAATCTAGCATATAAATCTAGGCAATGTATAAATGTAATTATAAATGCTTCTGTTTTTTTTCATATTCTAATTTCGTTTTCTTTTTAATTTTAAAATAAACTTGTTTAATAAGGAAGTATTCATAATAAGAATAATTGTGGTAAACAGTTTGAATTGTATATATATATAATATATATATATATATATATATATATATATATATATATATATATATATATATATATATATATATATATATATATATATATATATATATATATATATATATATATATATATATATATATATATATATATATATATATATATATATATATATATATATATATATATATATATATATATATATATATATATATATATATATATATATATATATATATATATATATATATATATATATATATATATATATATATATATATATATATATATATATATATATATATATATATATATATATATATATATATATATATATATATATATATATATATATATATATATATATATATATATATATATATATATATATATATATATATATATATATATATATATATATATATATATATAATATATATATATATATATATATATATATATATATATATATATATATATATATATATATATATATATATATATATATATATATATATATATATATATATATATATATATATATATATATATATATATATATATATATATATATATATATATATATATATATATATATATATATATATATATATATATATATATATATATATATATACTATATATATATAGCTAATACTAGAGTTAGAAACAGAGTTTAGCACCACCACCCTAAAATTTCTCAAGATACTGGAAAACCCTTCCATTTTCTATTAGTTATTGACCGGTGCTAAAACGATACCCACCAGAGAAGTGAAAATCACATTAAATTTTCCATCCATATAAAAAGTTTGACTTGTTCCAATGAAGGGCGTTTGAAATGTGTAACTCAAAAGAAGAATGAAAATTCTGTAGAAAGAGGTAAAATACTCATGGCATAATTTTACCATGGAAATATATGAAGGAATGAACATAGCTGTATCAGTTTGGGGATAAGGAGATAGACAGGCAAGTCAAGATATTGTAATGAAGCTGGTATTAAGTGGCCCTCCTTAATTAAAAGATGAAGAATGAAACCAAAGGGTTCAAATAAACAGTGTTCTCTGTAGTAGCTGCAGCTAAATTAAGCAGTTATGCAACGGTTTGGTTGTTAATACATATTGAAGAGAATCAGTGAGACAGAGTCGAAAACACTTTAGGTAAACATTTTCAAGAATAGTTGTCTGTTTTTAGGATCATCTCAGATGTGTGAATCTGTAGTCTGTACTCCATACATGAATGGACAACGTTTATATACGTTTAAAACAATCTAATATTTGCATGTTTATAAATTCCGAAGGCTTATCCTGAAAGAAAAAAGATGAAAGAGAGAATTGAAAAAGAAGCTCGTTAAAATGTTTGACATTAAAATCAAACAAGGGAATAAAGTTCAAAAGTTTGATACCATAGTATACTGTAAATTGATTATAATCTATATTTTGTGTGTGTATGTATGTGTGTGTGTGTGTGTGTGTGTGTGTGTGTGTGTGTGTGTGTGTGTGTGTGTGTGTGTGTGAGAGAGAGAGAGAGAGAGAGAGAGAGAGAGAGAGAGAGAGAGAATAATTTTAAAAAATAAACCATAATTAGAGAATTGAGAGTGGATATCAACTTTTTTGGTCTTGCTTCAACCCTTTTCTACATATGCGAAAGTATAATAACTTACATCTGAATTTTGATAGTTAATAACTTTTGATCTGAAGGAAATTGGAAATCTAAATGAAATTAATTTTATCTTGGACTTACCATGTGATTTTTCTCCCCAAAGATTAGTCTTTGAGGGGTTTTGAATTATAAATTGACAGTTAGAACATACGAGAGGTATATTTTAAGTAGTAGAGATACTTGAAATAGTATAGTAAGAAGGTAGTGAAATTGAAAATTACCTCATTCTACATCTCATACCTTGAATTCTGAACTGAAATCTAATAACGAATATATAACTTTCATTTTTAAAAGAAAGTCTAAATGCTTTGCCAACAATTTGAAAAGTGTTTTGGAAACTGCAGTGTGTTTTTTTTTTATGAAAATTAGGTCAAAATTTTAATGAAAAAAAAAAAAGCTTTTAAACTTATGGAGAATTTAAAAGAACATCTCCACTGTGAATGAAAACCGAAAAATAGATTAAATAATATACAATAGATTAATAGATGAAATAATGGTAGTATATAGTTTTTATAAAAGATCTGCCAGAAAAGAAACATTCCCCAAAGAAAATTTTAACCTTTTGAGCACATGTTTTGAGAATTAGGTGAACGCAGTCAGAATGTAAACCTTGCTATTTTTCATCTGGGATGCAACAGAAATATACATTTAGAAAAAAAAATCAATTTCTGGTATAAATTAGTTTACATCCGTAAATTAGAAAAATGACATCCGATCCATCACTAATATATATATATATATATATATATATATATATATATATATATATATATATATATATATATATATATATATATATATATATATATATATATATATATATATATATATATATATATATATATATAATCAAAAAACAAGCAGTGTTATGTATAAGTTAACTATAACGCATCCATTAGGGTAAAAATTAACATCAGCAAAAATTCCACCTTAAAATTTAAATTTCTTATTTCATAACGATATTATATAGTACATGAATAAAAACGTTGATTGATCAATTATTAATTCATTATAATTACTCATTATATACTACTATTATTACACTCATTTGTGGGAGTAAAAGCCATACTAACCATAAAGCCTCCCCTAACCTCCCAAAGAAAGCTGTAAACGTTTCCAGTTGAGCACAACTTCCTATTTAATTTTTTTTAAATATATTTTTAACGAAGCTTTCACAATTTACCTTGAAATCAAGAAATAAATGAATTAAGTTTACTGTTACCCGTTGTAGTTATTTAATTAAATATTTCCATATACCTAGCCAGACTATGTAGTATAGAAACACTGTGGGAACATACACTGATGGAGAGAACTTTTATTATGGGTTGTAATAATATTTATCAATTGTGACCCTTGTTATTTTTTTTGAGAAAAAAAATTAATCTCCTTCAAGCATACCTTCGAGTTCAAGTATCAACACTTTTTAAAGGATGGTTAGGTTTGGTTTATGATTACTTTAAGTAGGTTATGGTTATATTACATTATATATTAAATTATATAAGTTATTTAGTTATTAATATATTGAAACATTGATATATTAATTTTTTGATACATTGGTCTTTCAGTATATTGAAAGACCAGTACTTAACCTTTTACCCTATAATCATAGTTATTTGATTCTCCTAATTATATTATATGCACTGTCTTCTGATATTATGTTTTCCTATTCTGTGGATCTCTGTTTCTGAGTGTGCTGCTTCATCCAATGATCTGAGAGTGAAATCTCAATAAAGATTATTTTTGCCTCTCTGCTTAAAGTTGCTCTTTCTTGAAGAGTTGTTGATATTTACACAGTTCTCTTACAAAATTGTAAATTATTATGCTACAATAATTTTTTCATTTATTACTATAAATCTTTGCTATCAAATTTAACAAAACTATCTTAATAAATTCTCTGTAATCTTTATAGTAAATCATAACTATTTAATTTCTTTTATTGCCTTGTTAATGAGTAGTCAAAAGCTGATTTTATATTGTTTCAACTAATATTAAATAATTTTTTTATATTAAAGTGCCAGTATATACATAGTAGGGATTTAGTGGACGTAAATTCGATGAAAATTATATGGTACTCCAAATTGACAGTTTTTCCTTAACAGTTTTTATTTCATTTGTGAAAGAACATATATAATTACAATTTTTATTATGGAGATGGGAAAATTTGTCAATTCTTTATAATGTCCAAGATATAAAACTTTATAATTCATTTTTGAACTACTGTCAATATTAAATTATATATATTACGAAAATATTTTTTTGATTATTGACATAATCAAAAACCAAATAAAATTGTAAAGAAATTAGTAAACTAGTTTCTATTATTATGTTACATTAAAAAGGTAATATTTAAGTTTTTAGAAGTTTAGTATGAATTCATGAAATTTTCTTAGTAAAGTGATTCATACTGGGAATACTAAATTTAAGAGACAATTTGACTCTGGAAACGTATTTAATATATCATCTGTAAATAAGCGTAAATATTTAGGTAAATTAAAAATCTTTAAAAAATTTATTTAAATTCATTTTATTTTCAGATCAAGATTTACACCTTAATTTCATTAACTACCAATTGATTTTCGTAACTTATTTCTTTTGACTTGACCTCTCACTATGTATTCAAGAAATAACAGATTTTTTCATAATATTCATATGAATATTTTTTCTTTTCAGAATTATTTTTAATGTGAAGATCATATTTTAAATTCTTGAAATGGATAATTATGTTCAATATGGAACTCCACTGGAGAGCCTAGATGAAAGTAAGTTACTAAATTTACTTAAGGCAATTGCTTAACCAAAAATTTGTACAAAATATTGTGACTTTTGGCATGCAAGTTGGCAATTGGGAACTATAAAAATGTTAACCTTGATTAAGTATATTGCTTGTTATTCAGTAAAATACCAAAAGGATTTTCACAAGGGTTTGCATATGACCAAATTTGAGCTGATATATATATATATATATATATATATATATATATATATATATATATATATATATATATATATATATATATATATATATATATATATATATATATATATTACAAATTCATAGAAGGGAAACTGTACA
>SEYY01005592.1:270000-300000 GCA_009176605.1 Armadillidium nasatum
ACCATTTTCAATGTAATTTAATTGCTGTAAATAAATATCTTCCTTAAATTGGTTCGCTTTCCTGTAAATTTAAAACTTAGAGTTAGATATCTCCAGAATCTTCATTTTTCTCTGTACTTATATTTAAAACTTTTCATTTTCATCATGCTTTATTAATTACAGCAAAATTCTTCTTTGAAATTAAATCTTATTTTAAAAATACTCTTATCATCAAAACTACTTGTTAACTTTTTTTGTTAAATAAATCAACATTAGCTTCCTTTTACTTATCAAAGATCTTTGAAATTGGCTTCTATAACAAAGTAAAGGCATAAGTGAACGGTAAAAATTGTTTTGTATTCCATAAAATTAGAAAGTAAAAAATTTACCTTTATGTAACCTATATTAAAGACCCGGTTTTGAATTTTTATGGTTTGTTGGTTACAAGACTCATATTTTAAACCTTTATATGTATCTACATTTGCCTTTAAATTGTTCGATTCTTGTTTCAAAACTAGGTTTAAAAGATATACTTTTTAACTCGTAAGGTCTTAACTCTTAACTCAGTCATTATTTTGTGCAGTTAAGTTTAAATCAGATTAAGAGACCCCAAATTCTTTATTTCAGAGAATCATTCACTTTAAATCTAATAAATTAGAGACCTATCTCTTATATTCATTGTTATATGCATTGCAAAATACTAAATATCAGTTTGCGTTTCATCTTGATTTTTTATCTTCTTGAATTTTTAAGCTTGAAAATAAACATTTTAATTGATATGCTTTTGCCTTGAATGTTTGATAAAATTCTCTCTTTGCTTGATCTTAAAATAATATTTTATTGGGTAGAATACTTTAAATATAATTTGTACATAAAAGATTTCTTAAGATTTTCAGGATCTTATTTGTTTAACATTATTTATTTCCATATATTTATGATTTTGATCATTTAGAGACAAACTCTCAAGTTGAAAACCGTATATTTATTTGTCTATTTTTTCTTATTATAAAAAAAAGGCCATTTTTTTTTTATATATATTCATTAAACTCTAATTCAGATTGTACATAATTCCAATTTTATACCACATTTGCTTTATCAAGTTTATTCTTCTATATAGTAGGGTTTTATGATTATTGCTTTTTTATTAATATAAATGCTCATTTCAACAAATATAATAATACACTTATAATTTTATTTAATATTTTCAGTAATAAAAGTATTCAAATCTATTATCTAGTGTTATGTTTCATATTATTTATTCACTTTTGTTATCTGAGTTTTTGATTTAGTTAGTATAATACTTAAAATTATAAGATAATAATTTTCTTTACAGTATGACAATGGGGATGAAGTTTCTCATAAAACTGGGCTGGAGACCTGGCCAAGGGATTGGACCTAGACTTTCGAAACAGGCTAAAAGAAAGGCTAGAAGATTTAAAAATTCTAATTCGTGCACCGAAACTCAAAATTCGACTGACTCAGATGATACAGATACTGATGCGTTTTCATCACTTGATTTTGCCCCTGATGATGTTGAAGATTCATTATTTGTCAACATAAAATCGGATTTATTTGGTCTTGGTTATGAACCTTTGGAGAGAACGAATGTTTTAGGTTTTAATTCTGAGCCGTCTTCATCTTTCCACATGACAGAAAAGAACAAGAAATTGTCAATCAGAGGACAAGCCTTTGGTGTAGGAGCATTTGAAGAGGAAGATGAAGATATCTATACGAAAGAAGATATGTCAGATTACGATTTTGATTTAGGACCATCGAAAAGTAATACTGATAAAAAGAGATTGAAATCTCGATGGGATAATGAAATGTCATCAGTGGAAGAAGCATTAGACGGTTTTCACTTATCATCGAAGCCTCTTGAGAAACCAAAAATGATCCCTTTGCCTTCGCTTCCTTCAGATTATAAACCATGGCATGAGCCCTGGAAAAGTCGATTCGATGAAAGGAAAGTAGTTGGGAAAGATCGACTGACATCAGACGAAAGAAAACATTTGGTAAACGATAATCTCATAATTGAAAATCGGTCAGGTATTAAGACGGACGAGGAGGAGAAATTTAAAGAGGAAGGAATTAAAACTTCAGCTTCTCAAAATTTGGAAACATCAGAAAATGTAACCCTTCCACAATATAAACCATTTGTATCATATCCTGAAAAGCAGAAAAGATATGAGTTATATACTAACGCTAATTGTATCGACAAAGGTAATATATTTCCTTCATATATGACTGAGTGGGAAAAGGAGAGAGAAAAAGGAGAATTCCAACGAGCTCAAACATTTAATAGACCCTTGTCATTTTCAATGTCATCACGATTTACTTCAGCAATTCACCAAGATTCATTAACTCATTTACAAGAAGGTTTTAATGATATGAAAAATAATAAACCGATTTCGAACGAAGAAAATATACATTTTGTTTCATCAGAATTGCCGAGTGATATGAAGGCAGCAAAACAAAAATTTTATGGAAGATTAACACTATCGCACATTGATTGGGTGCCTGATAAATTATTGTGTAAAAGATTTAACGTTCCTAATCCATTTGTGTCTTCATCTACAGTTGGCTCTCAATCGAAACGAAAGAATAATATATCACTCTTCAGTATTATTCCAGAGACTCCTCAAAATAATTTTCATCAAGTAATTTCTAGTGAAAAAGAAACTTCTGAGTCAGCAGGCAGTTGTAATGTAGCTGAAGACGCAGTGACTAAAGAAGAGGATTATGGGTTAAAAGTTCCTGTCGGTGACCACCCTACAATTGATTTATACAATGCTATATTTCAGGATTCCTCAGACTCGGAGTCAGATGACGACATTAATTCTCAAAGTGAGCCATCGTCAGTTAATCAACAAAAATCAGCTAGTGTTAGAGATGTTAGTGAAGCTCAAAAGACTTCTTCAGAAGAGTCAAGTCAGTTCAAAAACTGCAAAGAAGCCAATGATCAGCATAATAATGAGAGGAGAAAAAGTGATAGTACACTGTTTCTTGGTGAACAAAATTCTGGTTCATATAAATCGGAAAATTCATTTTCTTCTAGTTTTAGTAGTAAAGATTTTTCAAAGTCTGTGGAAGCTGGAAAGGCTTTAAATAGAATAGAAGCTAAAGGAATATTTAAAGGTATAGATTTTTCTGCTCTAAACCAATACAGAAATGTTACAAGTGAAGAATCATCTCCAAATTCATCAATCAATAACGAACGGGGCAATAGTCACACTGGAAGAAATATAAATAGTGAAAACAGTTCTGTTAGTGATTCTTCTAACAGTAATAGTAACATAAAAAATACTATGCCTTATTCCGATAGTGAAGAGGAGGAAGAGGAAGAGCAATACGGACCATCACTACCTCCTCACATGGTTGAAGGAATCAAAACAGTTTCAAATTCTAAAACAATTTCTACAAAGTCGAATATTAAAAAAGATATTTTTAAGCACCCAAGTTCTTCTTCACTTTTAGAAATAGAGAAGAAACTCAAAAAACTAAAGAAACAAAAGAAAAAACACAAACATAAACATAAGAAGCATAAAAAAGAATCAAAACTTCGAAAATAGCTATTTATTTGTTGCATGAAAAGTCTGAAGTTTTTAATCATGGGTTTTTACTTTTAACAGCGTATCAAGATTATCTGTTTTGAGTCAATTGCAACCAAATCGATATTTCAATAGATGTCCAAGATGACACACATTTTTCTGTGGTTTGTAACATTTTAATGCCTACATTCTTAACCACTAAAAATGATTCAACTTGATGGATGAAATTTATTAAGGTTAAATTATTATTATTATTATTACTATGCAGTTGTTGAAGAGGGTGGTAAAATATATTAAAATTAGTGATAGGAAAATATCAAAGAAAGGACAAAGGTTAAATGAAGATCTGGAAATAAGGAAGAATGAAAAATGAGTTCTTTTGAAGAATAAAAATTTGTATTTAAAAGAAAAGATAAAAAAAAAACAAATACGTAAAATTGATTATATATGTCAAAAAGGATGCAGTTTAAAAAGGTTGGAAGTTTACCCTTAAATTGAAGGAATATTAGAAGGGATGCCTCTGATGGAAAATTTCAGGCCATACAATATTGCATCACAGGCGTTGTAGACTTATCTTCACAAGTTAACTTCTTTTTGAATTTGTATTAATTATTACATTTTACACAAAGGTTTTAATTTTATATTTTAAAATAATAATAATAATTAGTTTTCAAATGTTCATGTTATTGTTGATAGTTTTATATTCAGTAAATATATTTTACATCAGTTAAGTGGTCTTTGTAATTTAATCATTAATTTTTTATCATCTTTTAGGTCTTTTTTATTTCCTGATTTACCTTAATCATTCGTTATTCTATAAGTTTCCAAATCAGTCATACTGTTAACTTATTTTCTTTGAACCTTTTGAAATATTAATTACACGTACATATTCTTAAATTTTATATTTTAAATTTTCTCCCTACTCTCCACGAATTAAATGGGTTTTCTGTTCTTTTCCTTGCATGATTTCTCTAACTTAAATACTTTCTGACATAAATCTAAGGTTAAATAATTTAAATGTCTAATTTGGAGCAGTGATTATAAAGCATAAACCTTATTAAATTATGATCACTGTTATCCAAGATTTCCACAGCTAAAACGTTACTATCAAACAAAAGAATCTTTATTTTTATATTATATATCTAAAAATGCTGTGGATGCTAGCTGAAGTCATGGCAGATGAGGAGTGCGCTAAACAGAAAAAGTAAATGCAATGGATCTTGTTTCCTCTAATCAACTAGCCGGCTTAAGTTATCGAGTAATCAGACGATAATAATAATGAACTAATCTGATCCTTAAATTACCCGTCGATCTCAGTACTTTTTTTTTTTTACAAGTTAAATATAATAAACTTTTTTTTAAGTTTGGAGATACTAGATAGCTTATATTTATTTTTTGTTTTAATACCTTTATAGTTTATTCTCAGAAAATAAAATGAAATTTGTGATAAATAAGGGTTGTTGCGTCACGGTCTTGCTTGTACAGCTTGTAAAATAAATAAATAAAAATTAAAAAGTTATAAATATTACTAAATAATAATTAAATTAAAAAAAATATTTCTATTGAAATTTTAAAATTAATAAATTTTATATAATGCCTGTCTTTTACAGTAAATATCTAAAGCCAGAATTTAAATGTAAAACAGTGTTACAGGTTTCAATAATTTAAAAAAAAATGTCGTTGGACGTTGATTAATTTTTCCCCCAGCTTGATCAAATGTTTAAATTTATAATTTTAATTCCTTTTCTTTTTTTAAGTTCTGTTATGATATTCTGAACTTAATATGAAGATAGTGACGTTATTTAATTTTGAGGTTTCAAATTTTTGTAATGATGCGTTTTATTCATAATTATAATAATTATAATCTCTGATGTGGAACGGCTCCTATGGGGTGATACTCAATCGTGATTCTTTAAAGATCTTGAAGACTGACATGATAAAGAGATATGTTCCATGTAACGTGTCCCATAAGTTTTGCTGCATTAATTTTCTGCTCGTTGCAGCCAATATTGAAGAAAAAATTCTGTCTTTAATTTTCGCTGCGCAATCTTCAATAGACTCGAGATATAAACAAACTTGGAAGATGCTAGGGCAGTTAGGCCAGTGTCTTCTTTGAGAATAATAAATACCTTTTTGTAAATATCTTAGATGATTTGTTTGCAAATTATTACGAATAATTATTTTATCATTTGCAGATCGTTAACAAAGATTACAGTTAATTTGTTTAAAATGAAGCTAATTAATTATTCTCAGTTCAGAATTTCATTTCATTCCTTGTTTTTAACCATGGCTACAGCCAAAGTTTTTTTAAAATCTTCATTTGACTCATACGTTATATCTTTTATTCCTACATATGGCCAAAGTTTGACATGGCCTTTATGAAATTAATTCATCATCATCATCATCATCACCGTCCAAACCGGTAGGCTGGCGCCTGTCGGGTGCTACTCCTCCAAAATCTCTTTGATTCTGTTTTGTCAGAGGCGTAGCATTGGTTTCTCGAGCGGTGTCTCTTTTTATGTAGCCGGCTTGCTAGGCCTGCCGCCACAACCTCCAAATAATGATGGAGGTACATGGGAAGGACAAACAGCTGATAGGTCTTCCCAATTCCTTATCAACTTATTGAAAAGTCTAGTTGCAAGACTTTATGATTCTGATGTCATATTGAGTCCCATTCAAAATAATCAATATTCAAGTTGAAATTTTCAAATATTTAATTTTCTTTGTATTAATTTTAAAACAGTACATCGCTTATTTTACTTTTGTTGCTTCACATAAATTTTTTTTTCTTATTTAAATTAAACTTTACTATTTATCTTAATGAAGAAAAAAAAAAAATAACTTTATATTAAAATTTTTACGCTTATTATTCATAATTCCAGGCTTGAATATTGATGCTTTTCTTCTCATTCATAACCTTCTTCTCTAAATCACGTTTCTTCTGAGAGTTTCATTTTTTTTCTCTTCAGATTACCATCTTTCTTCTCTTTCTTGGTGTTTTCCTTCCAAAATCTTACTGTTTCTTCTCTTTTTAACACGTCTTACTTCAATGACATCTTAAATTAATTAAACGACTGATTAAATAAAATTTTAATAGATAAACATTTAGGTTTGTTTTTACAGATCACCTGACATTAACTACAGAAAAGTGTCCCAAGAAAATCAAGACTCTGCTAAATATTTTCACTACAGCCACGGCCTTGTTACAGCTGGCTTAGAGTGACGTCACTCCAGATTTCGTGGAACATTCTCTTAATAATTTGATCATAGTATGATTTGATCTTTGACTAAAATCATGTTTTAGGCTGTTCCTGTATTTCTTACGGGGGACCCATTGCCATACAAACTTTTTAAAAACTTTGAAGTTTAATTCATAGGTGTATTAGTTTCAATTATTGTTGAATGTTATATTACTGTAGACCTCTTAAATTTGAATTTACCACTACCTTCTTACTGCAAAATACTTAAATTTCTGTATGGTTTAATTTGAACACACTTTAGTTTATCATAGCATAGTTTGAGGAGTGGCCATTGCTTTCGAATACGAACATGTCTACCGAAGATCAGGTGAGTAGAAGTTAGTAACCCGTCCCTATTTTTTTTTTTTTTTTTAATTAAAAAGTTTAATATTGTAATCTAAATAATCAGACTCCTTATAAATTGTAGGTCTACTTTTATAAAGTTTCTACCTTTGATTTGGAGGAAACTTCCATAAAGCGCCAATGTATTAAAAAAATTTGGGTAATAGTTAAGCATGTAACAAGCTGGAAATTTATTTTAAAAAATGATGAAATGTGTTAATTTATGAAAAATATAATTATTTAGGGCTAGCACCTAGTAAGGTATGTTCATCTTGCTGAAAACACTTGCACAAATTTAGTTTTACCTATTATCTGTAAATTTACTCTATTGAGTAAATGTGTAAATGCATTGCTCAATTTGGTAATTGTAGCATTCACAGTACTGGATTTTTTCATACGAGACCAGGTTGCTGAAACTAACAATATACTTAAGTGTTGCGAGTTCAACTGGAACTATGCATAGGGATTTGAAACTATATATATTATTATTAATGGTTTAATTTATCATTTTCCTAAAAACTTTCCAAAATATTATCATTAATTTTAGGTATAACATGGTATACTTTTATTACAAATAATCAATTTTAATGTAACAATACAGTAGAGTACTGTACATTCATAAGGATTAGTTTTAGTAATATTTACCTTCAAAGCACAATATATCAAAGGTCATTTGAACAGTAGTAGTATTTTTTTTTTTCATCAGGATCAATTCTATAGAAACAATCTTGACTCCATACTGTGACAAACGAATATTCATCAGTTATATATATATATATATATATATATATATATATATATATATATATATATATATATATATATATATATATATATATATATATATATATATATATATATATATATATATATATATATATATATATATATATATATATATATATATATATATATATATATATATATATATATATATATATATATATATATATATATATATATATATATATATATATATATATATATATATATATATATATGTATTAATTTTCTTCAAATGTTGTTTGGTATTAGAAATATTATTGTCACTAAAGTCTTGTAAATTTGAATCCAAAAATTCTCTTGCATTAGCACCATCAAAATAAAGGTGTACTCTCACTGTTACAGTTAAGAGTGGGAATTTTTATTTTTTTTGTGTGTGGGAGATTTAAAAATGTTTATTAAAACTTCTTGCATTCATTAAGGGATAGTCACAAAAGTTAACTGTGTTAATCAGTTTTATATTCAACCTGCATTAGTTAAGGGATACCTTTATTACCATAAAAAAATAAAAAAAATAAATAAAAAATAAACAGTTTTCTGTGTGCATTTACTGCATATGTGAAATCTGTAATATTCTCAGTTTATCCTAATTTCCATTTTTTGCTGAAAACTGCAAACCTAAAAACTTCACCTCTTGTTAACCAAACCATAGATACTTGAGTGCTCCAACTTGTTTCTTCTGATAGTTCTACGTCCATCTTACCATCTGTTAAGTTAAATTTTTTCTCCAAACTTTTACCCCTAATTCCCCTGTTAGAAGATTCTGATACCTTATCTTTAACCCAGTTTTGCATAAAATTTAATAGGTATTTTCTAATGATGTTATTTCTGCTTGCTCTGAGATTAAAATTAGAAGTGGGGCTGCAGAGTCAGAACTGGAGCTATCATGGCCCATGGGATTAAGTGATTTTGGGTAGAGTCAGTGTTGCTATTATGTTTCAGGATAGTTTGTGAATATTTTAAATTATACTTCATTTACATTGAATTATAATGAACTTTACCCACAAAGAAGTCTAACGATTTTAAAGTATTAGCATAGCAACCAATTGTGCGATTAATAAATTTAAAAGTTCTAAACTATTATTTGCTTTTTTTTTTTTTTTAGAGGGGTGAACCTCCTAACAAAAGGAGAAAGGTGGGCAAGAAACCAGTACTTAGTTTCAAGTCAAAAATGAATGAAATTGTTTTAAAATGTGAATGGAACATGTGTGTTGTCACAATGCAGAAAATGGAGAAATTTCTTTTTCATGTTGCTGAACATGTGGCATCTGTTAATGGTAAGAAATTTTTATTATATATCATAGTACCAGGACATGGTTATACTGCCATACTTTAATAAATATTATATATTATCAAATAAATTTTCAGAATCCAATCCTTAGATTGAAATTTACTTCAGTTGTGCAAATTTATTGTTAATTTTTAGTAAAATTTTGATTTGCTAAATTTTTCACTAAGCTTATTTGGTTCTGATTATGATTATTTGATGAACTTTGGACCTATAATTATGTAAATAGGTAGTTTAGAGCTGGAGTTTTCCTTTCTCATAACTTATTTCAAAAGACAAAAGTTATAAGATATCAGATATTTTATGTACAGTGTATTTGATGTGATGTAACAGGATCTGACTCTGTCTCTAGCCAGATCATTTTAAAATTTCAGTCACTTACCAGTTAGATTGTTCTTTATTCGTTAACAAATTGAAGATTATTTTTTTTATTTTTTTTTTTTTTAATTATTCAAAAATGTTTTAGCTTTATGAAGAATTATCTATTTAATAGCTTAATAAATGTTTAACTTTAATTTGTTATATTAATTTAATTAATTTTAAAATTCAGATTATTATACTGCAATTTTGATATTGAATAAAATTTTAAAATTTTATTCTTGTTCAAGATTCCTCTGAATACAAAATTGGCAAGTTATTGCTCCTAATTCTTTTCATTAAACATCACTAAAGAGACTGAAGAACATCTTAGGTCTTTAATATTTCAAAGGCCTATATATATATATATATATATATATATATATATATATATATATATATATATATATATATATATATATATATATATATATATATATATATATATATATATATATATATATATATATATATATATATATTGTACGAGTCGGGCCTGAAGGACTCGACAAAAAAAATATAAATGATGATTGAATATGATACTCACTATAATGGAATGATCTTCTAGTGAAGTATCCGTCAATTAAAGGTAGGTTGATTTATTGATGTGTGTCGTCCACTTATCCTTTTCTACGGACGACTGGATTAACAAGGATGGATGAAATGTTGATGGCGCAATCCTTCTTGAGCGACCGAAGTTTCTCAGGAGCGTAGCGATTGCTATAGGGAGGATCACGATGAAGGAACGAAATACAGCGAGAATATGGCAATAAGAAGGGGTAAGGAAACTGAACGAAAACCTTATAACTTTATTGAGGTACAGAATATGTACAGAAGTACTGAAAATAGTTGAATGGAATCAAGAAAGATTTTTCAATTGAATGGAACAAACTATGCAGCGAAAAAGGAAGGACAATGATTCTATTGGGGAACGCTATAACCAAAATTCTTGCAGATTGGGTAACACACAAGAGTGTTCTATCCGTATGATGATTCCGGAATTAAATCCTAGGTTGGAAAAATGGGCTAGTTCCCAAGTAGGAAGAATGACTAATTCCCAAGTAGGAACTGAAATTATAAAACAATTTCAATTTACATATTTCTTATATTAGAAAAAACATAAAGTAAAAACACACTAAGGGACTTACGGATTGGCTTGTGATAATGAGCTTCAATCCTCGTTAAGTCTTGCAAATGTTTATAATTACAATGATGAAGTGTTTATTATTGTTGTGGAAAATTAAATATTACTTTCAAAATCAATACAATAATCTAAAAATAAAGAAATAAATAGGTTAGTAAATCATAAAAGGAAAGGACTTAGCGTAAACTCCTTGTTTGTTTTTGAAAAAGTCATCTTCTTCCACAGCGTCTCTTCACATTGTGACCTCACCTCTGGAAAAATAAAAGGAAATAGTATATATGATCATATACTTACAATATATATATATATATATATATATATATATATATATAAATATATATATATATATATATATATATATATATATATATAATATATATATATATATATATATATATATATATATATATATATATATATATATATATGATTTAATTAATTAATGTGCCTTTCTACAAGATTAATAAAAGCAGAGAAACAACAATAATTTTTTTTACTTTCTGCAGAAATTCCATCAAATGAAGGATATTTGTGCCTATGGAGAGGTTGCTGTTTTGCTACTCAGTCAAAATCAGAATTTGATAGGCATGTTTATTTCCATGCCTTTCATTCGAAGATTAAAGGAATTGGAGAGTTAGTTATGAAACATTACGAATTGCAGGCAAGAGAATTTAATTATATCTTTATAATATTGAACTGAAATAGAAGTTGCTTTTAAATCTTGGGAATTTGATAAAATATAAGGATTATAATCTAATTTATTAAAAAAAGTTTAATTTTTTTAAGGTCGCATATTTTTTTTTTGTGGGTTTAGCTTCCTTTGCATATGAATTAAATGTTTAATATATTTTTTTACATTTTCCTTGTCCAAATTTTTTATTTTTCTAATGCTTTTGAATCTTTTTTAAGTGTATATATATATATATATATATATATATATATATATATATATATATATATATATATATATATATATATATATATATATATATATATATATATATATATATATATATATATATATATATATAGTGCACAATGGATGATCAAAGTAGGAACATAATACCAGAGCTTCCAGAGCCATTTGAATGCATGTGGGATGAATGCCGGTTTAGTTTTATTTCTGCCCAAGATTTTTATTGGCATGTTCAAGGACACGTGAACACAATTGAAAAGAAAAATAATGAATATTTTTGCTGTTGGGAAGGTATTAAGCACATACATTTTTTTTAAAAATAGTTTTATTAGAATTTTTTTTTTTTTTTTTTAAATGTTAGTAGGGGGAAGGTATTTAGCACATTCATTTTTAAAATAGTATTATTAAGTATGTTATTTTTTTTTTGAATTGATTGTAGGCATTTTAATTTTTTACTTTTTTATGTATAATGTTTAACTGAACTTACACATATGTATAGAATCCTGCAATTTAAAATTTTCAACATATGTACTTGAACTTTAATTGATACGAATTGAGTAATATCATTGTGATGGGAATTTGCCTTTAAACATTTAGCCACGGAAGCTCTTTTTATATATATATATATATATATATATATATATATATATATATATATATATATATATATATATATATATATATATATATATATATATATATATATATATATATATATATATATATATATATATATATATATATATATATATATATATATATATATATATATATATATATATATATATATATATATATATATTTATAGTATCACAAATGTTATTAAATTCAATTTGATTATTATTATCTGATCATTATTTTTTTTTTGTGTGTGTGCCTTTAATAATAAATTAAATTTTTATGCATTTTGATCTGTTTATTTATTTATTTTATTGTTTAATGTATTTAGGATGTCATTTTAAGTCAAGTGTGAAAGAGAGTGTCACACGACATTCTAAATCTCATTCCCAAGAGAAAAGTGTTGGGTGTCCAATTTGTGGAACTATTTTTGCTGGTGTTAACAAGTTTCAAGATCATTGTCACAGGCATGTGGCACAAGGACGTGAGTATTCGAATTGTAAAACTCGCTTATTTATTTTTTAGCATCTTGATGCGAGATCTGTAAAAATAATGTTTAAAACGTACGTTGTTTTTTTTTTTAAGTGTTGTGAATAAATATTAGGAGATAATGCTTTTAAAACAAAAAATGTTTTAAACTATATAAAAATCACTGAAAATTGATAGGATATTACTACTGTAAAGATTTTTTGAGTTTTATTTAATTGTTGTTTTTTTTTTTTTATTGTGTTTGTGTTGGAATCTTTATTGACATTGAAATATATATAAAATAATCTTTTTACAGTTCAAACTTTTGAATGTTCACATTGTAAATGTAAATTCGCCACTGAAAGATTGTTGAAAGATCATGTGAGAAGACACGTGAATCATTATAAGTGTCCCCATTGTGAGATGACGTGCACAACAAAAGCTACTATGGAAGCTCACATCAAATACAGACATACAAATAACAAGCCATTTAAGTGCCCGGAATGCAATAAAAGGTAGTTGGGTTTGGATTTTTCTTTTTGCATTTTGTGAATTGTGTGTGCCAGTTTCTATGTTTTCTTTTTTTTTATTAATTTCTAAAATATTTATTCCTTGTTTCAGATTTAAACTTCAGTATGATGTTGTTAAGCATCTTCCAACTCATTCAGTCGAACCCAGCTACGTCTGTGTATACCCAGATTGTACTTATTCCTGTCGTTCATATACTGCTTATAGAATTCACATGAAGAGGGTGAGAATGTATATTTATGGGAACTTGGATGAGAGTAAAACAGAAAAGTTAGAGATTTTTTATTTTTTTTAAAGAGATTCTTAAAGATTAGAATGTGGAGTGTCTAATTATATGACTTCTGCAAATTGTATGGTAACATTCTAAGAAAAGAAGAAGAGCAAAGGCTTTTAGCTTTTTCCGTTCTTAAAATTTCATTATAAAGATTGAAGTATCAGTATTACAGCGAAGCTTGCTTTTTTTTTTTTTATCTTTATTTTTGTTTTGTAAATTTACTTCTCTTTTTTTCCTTTGTAGGTGCATGAAGTTGGAAATCTTAACGTTTACTTGTGTCACATGTGTGATGAGAGATTTCCACTAGGGTTTAAATTAACTCAACATTTGAAAAATATCCATGATTATCATTGGCCGGCAGGACACACCCGATTCCGGTAATATATATATATATATATATATATATATATATATATATATATATATATATATATATATATATATATATATATATATATATATATATATATATATATATATATATATATATATATATATATATATATATATTTACATAAGATGCCCTTGAAAAATTCTACTTTAATAAAGATTAATTAATAGTAGTTTGATAAAATGATTAATATTATTAAATAAATAGGATATTCACAAGTATGACAACATAGGAAGAGGTTGTAAAGAATGGGATGAGTTACATTGTCATACGAAAACGATAGGGTTCGAAAATTGAAAAATGAAGAATACCATTCTTCCAGCTCATTCAGTCGAACCCAGCTACGTCTGCGTATACCCAGATCGTACTTATTGACAAGAGATCTACCCGATAGTATTATAATACTATTTAGTTACAAAAAGACATTGCTAAATAAAATTATAAGTAAAATATAAATAACTATTGATATCTATGAAATAAATTTCTGTGTTTCATCATTTCTTCTCTCTCTCCATCTGCTTCTGTTCGTCTCTTCCGCTTGTATTTGAGTTTGCCTGCTCTAACTCCAACTTATATAATCTTTAATTCCTGCCTACTCACTACCTTGGCTAACCTTTGATTCACACATTTCATGTTCATTAAAGAACTCATACTTTTTGGATTATTTCTTAAAATATTTATAATTTGTTAAAATACTATTATTTTTCTTTTAGCGTTTGTAATATATTAATATTTTCATTGTATTCCATTTTAGAGTTGATTATATTAGCTCCTATTTTGTATTAATGCCCTGAATCCGTATCATCTTGCATGCCTTCATTGATACAAGAGTTTGTTGCAAAAGTGCATGTCCCTGCTCGAAGCTGAGGAAGGATTTCTCGAATGAATAATCCTTAGAATTATATTTTGAAGAGCAACATTTCGCTCATACCTCCGCCTCTAATTCTACTTTTGACCTTCGGGAGGTGTTTCTTCCTTTCTACCCCCTCCAACTTAATGCCTAATATTGTAATATTCTCTAATGTGATTTCTCCTGTTTCGGAGATTAATACAAAGAAATTGTATTGTCCTCGTTATCTCTTCTGTAGTTCTTAAAACTTGTACTTTTGAATTTGCACATTGGGGAAAATATTTCGCCATTAACTATCAACTTCAACCTTTCAGTCATGTTGGAAATATGCACTCGTTCAGTCTGCTATTAAACGAAGAGTTTCTCTTTAATACTTTAATAATAAACGTCTTATTGCTTTAACCTCATTACTTTCCGAAATTTTCTAATCTCCTTAACAGTAAGATTTGGAGCTCCTCAAATCTTTTATATCTGATCACCAATAGGTTTCGGTAAGGAGCGCGTTACTGGATATTTACTGTAACTCTTTGGAATTTTGCTTAGTCTAGCCCAAAACTTTCCTCTTTCGATATCTAATCTATCTGATATTCTTTCCGGTCATTCTTCAGTAGCAATTTTAGACTGCCATCTTTCATCCTTTAAATCTATCAATTATGGTTTTACACAGGGTCATGCCATATTCTCAACTTTTCCTATTTTCATTTCTTCACATCCATTCTTATTCTGACGACTTCACCCTTCATTACTCTTATTTTGAAAGATATCAACCAACTGCAAATAACCGATGCAAGGAGGATGGATTTGGAGCAACTAACCTCTTGAGTTTTTTCGAAATTCTATTTGGGGCAGAGAAAATGTAATAGTTTTCAGTGCCTCAAAAATTCAGTTCAGTCATCTTTCTACTTGACATATGCTACACAACTATAACATTCTCTTCGAAACCGTGTAATTAAAACCTAATGTCTTTAATATTCTTGGTGTTTCTATTTTTCTTGGGTGTATCAGATTATTTCTCTTTCTAAACAAGTTTCTATCAAAGAAGTTGGGCTTCCTAGGACACCTTCAAAAGTTTTTCCAACACTGGCTGCCGATTTATAAGGGTATCGTTGGCATCTGTTTGAAGTATGCCTCGTGAATCAGAGGTAGTTGTCACACAGCTCTCATTGAGAGTTGTCTAGTATTTTTCGATTTAACTTCTGTTACTCTTAAACTGACTCTAGAGTTTCTCTTCCCTCAGAGTTGTAGTTGTGCGTCATTCTCCATTTGCTATCGCTAATTACAACGAACATTGCTCTTCTAAACTTTTCAGAACTCGTGCGACATTTTATACTTTCTATGGCCAACATTTTGACCCCAGACTTAAACTGCTATGCTCAATCTTATATGTACACTTAAGCCTGTAATACGCTCCCTTTTTATGTATTTCAGTTCTTTGACTCACAATTTAAAACTGTGTACTAGGACATGTCATCCTTTGGTTTGTCCCCATGTTCTTGACTGTTTTCTCAGTTTAGATATAAATCATTAGGTCTATTTTTTTTCCTTGCCTCTTCTGGTGGGTAAAGGGCCAGATTCACACCTAATTTCACAAATATATATATATATATATATATATATATATATATATATATATATATATATATATATATATATATATATATATATATATATATATATATATATATATATATATATATATATATATATATATATATATATATATATATAAATCATTATAGGTACAGCAAAGATGAAGATGGCTATTATAGATTACAAACAACTCGCTTCGAGAGTATAGAATTGGCTCAAGAAATTCTTAAACAGGCAGCTGATGAAGATTCTGATGACCCCGAATTACAAGTGGCTGACGAGGTTTTAGAAAATGAGACTGATTCCGGTCAAGACACAGAATCTCTCTTTGGGACTGATGGGATTTCTAGTCCTGTGGTTCGCGAGGTAGAGATACCTCCTAATGCTTTTTGAATATTTCTAAAAAATATTTGTTAGTCATTTTTTTGTTAATATCTGAATATTTATTTTTTAAACTTCTGATGTGTGGACAAAGTCAATTTAAGATATTTTTTTTTATTTCACGGAAAATAGTACAAAGGCTTCAATTAAAAATTTTTAATTAAAATTTAATTGTTACAAGCTATATACATTTATTGAATTAAGTTTGTCCTACAGCATTTATTAAAATTTATTCAGTCTATTAATTCTTTCCTTTTCCTTTTACCTCTAAGAATTGCTTCTTTATATAACCTACAATAAAGCTTTACAGCAGAATCGGTATCATCATTTCCAGGAACTGGGTATGTTATTAAGCGTGGGTCGCAATTCGTATCAACTATTCCAGTTGTTGCAATGAACATTTTTGCAGCATCTTTAACAGCTCCGTGTTGTGACGTTACATCATACATTGTATTTAGGAATATAACAAGATCCGGGAGACGAGTTACACAACCAAACGTTCTGGTCGAATTCGTAAATATTCCTGTATGCCAAGGTTTTGTATGAGAGTATTCTTGACATTTCTCAGCAGTTTTTTCGATCAATAGCTTGAAAAGAAAATTGTTAAATTAAATTTATGAAGAACATGTCCAATTGATGAATAAAATGTCAACTTTTTACTATAACACACTAAGTAACTTACCTGATGTTGAATGCCCCTGCTCATGAATAAAATAATTCCTCCCCTAAAAGCAACATGGGCAGTAAAATTTAGTGAATCTCTAAGCATTGTTGCCGTCTGATCGAGATCAATTATTAAATGACCCAATCGAGAACCAAATATATACGGTTTCATATGATTACATAATGTCCCTTCTTTGTGACCCAAGTGCACGTTTGCATTGAACAAATCCTCCACAGTAAACATGTCTGCAACTCCAAAGAAGTCAAGATGACTTAAAGATTTTCTGTAAACTTCTGTGAAAGTAATAAAAGAAATAATCATCTCTAAAAATACATTTTGAAATACCCTAAAATAAAACATAAAAAAAAAAGGTTAAAACCCCCCCCCCAAAAAAAAATAAAAAAAAATTACTTCATATAATTTCGTAAGTAACGAATAACTGAGTAGGAAAGGCAATAGAAGCATTTGAATAAATAAACATACCTTCTTCTGTAAGAGTAGGCTGAACATTTTCTATTTGATTTAATTTTTTTGTAGATGCTTCAGATATATTTTGCAGTGCTTGAGACTCACTTTGTTGGGTAAGGAGGAATCTGTATCCTGAAAAAAAAAAAAAAATAATAAAAAATAATATATATATATATATATATATATATATATATATATATATATATATATATATATATATATATATATATATATATATATATATATATATATATATATATATATATATATATATATATACTAATTAATTTTGTCAAATACAGACTTCCATGCTTGTTAGTCAAGATTATTAAATTTATTGGGTAGTATTATAATTAATATGGAGGAAGTTTTTTTTTTTTTTTTTTTTTTTTTTTGCAAAGGTTTTTATAATAATAATTTACCATTTTGCTTTAAGCAACTGCAACTAAGTTTCTGAAGGTTTGATGAAAAAATATTTCTCATAAATATTGCATTCCTAAGCATTTTTCTTTTAGATTCAATTTAAAAAAAAATTAATTTTCAAACAAAAAAATCTGAAATATATATATATATATATATATATATATATATATATATATATATATATATATATATATATATATATATATATATATATATATATATATATATATATATATATATATATATATATATACACAAGGGTGGCTCATCATTAGGAGGCACCAGGGTTTGGCCCGCCTGTAATTATTCAAAACATTAAATTCTTTACTGATTACTTCTTCTAGTACTCTTCAGTTTTATTTTTATTTTTTAAATTTAAATATGTTGCAAATTCAAAATTAGCTCCTGAGATTCACATTTTCTTCAATTTATGCGTCTATTATTTGGTGCTCTATAACTTCTATTCCTGTGAAATATAACAGATATATTCACATACACCTTTTGTGACCGAGTCCTCTATATATATATATATATATATATATATATATATATATATATATATATATATATATATATATATATATATATATATATAATATATATATATATATATATATATATATATATGGGACAGCTTGCGAAATGCCCTATTCAAACACCGGTGAACTTTTTTATTTTTCCATGTTAAAGACTTAACAGCCTTATTGTGTATTCAATATGTTTCATTATTTCTTTTTTTATCAATACTTTCTTAATGTGATTTTTTTAAAAATATAGTTATTATAATAAAGGGTCAATAAACACAACAATTAAATAATACAGTAAAAAGTTTCTTGTGCATTTTCTAGAATGGTATTGTGATAAATAACAATTTATACTCAGTTTCTTTTCTAGTTTTTGAATGGCACTATTGAACCACGGAAATATGCAGAGCATGTTTCTTAATTGGGAACATTGTCTCGGTGTAGTTTACCACCTCTGCTACTTTCAATATTCATTCTTTTTACCTTTTTATCCATCTAGAATTTTGCACCATAGCTCGGCTTAATTTTGAAAATTGTTTAAAATTTATTATTCTAACACTATAACCATTATACAAAAAAGTTGTAGTGTCAAGTGGGAAGAAATGTAAAATTTTAAAACTGGGGAGTTTGAATGGTATTGTTCTATTGTCATCCTACTATTCCTGGGATATTGAAATCTATTTCACTAATATCAGCACTTATGTGGGAAATAGTTAATAAATCTTGGCATATATATGAGTATTTTGCCTCCCATGGCACTACACCTCTGGATTATTAAGTTGAATAAATGCAACTGAAAATGTACTACCAAAAAAATATATTTAATTTCTTTTTGATTGAAATCTGCAAAATTCCTAAATGATCCTAAAATTATATATATTACTGTCTATTATTATTATTGTAAATATGATAATTGAAAATAGTTATTAGTAGTAGTAGTATTTTATTATCAGTTATTCTTATTTTTATATTTTCATTCCATAGGTAATTATTATTATCATAACTATAAATACTTATCTGAATAATAATAATAATAATAATAATAATAATAATTATTATTACTACCATAATAAATTATTTCATAATTAAAATTACTATTATTGTTACTTGCATGATAAATACTATCATTAATATTAAAAAAGTTTTGCTACTTTAATAGTAACTTATTACAATTTATTGTATTTTTTATCAATTAAAATTTTATATATTTATGAAACATTGGAGCTCAAAGGATACCACTGTGTTTCCCCCAGCAACCCCTTTTCAGAGAACTTGAGTGTTATAATATTATTATTAATTGCATTTAGCAGTATAGCACCTACTGTTAATTTGAAAACCTGTAAATGTACAATCTCTCAATAAAGTTTGAGAAATTATTATATGGGTTAAATGTCTTTCATGCTGCATGTATATTTGAAATGGCAAATTATCTACTTTAGTTTAACTGGTACAGTTTTTGCCATCTTTATTTTTCTTGTTCTTATCATCATTAATGTTAATATTAGTCATTAACTCAGGTTGAACATTACTTTCAACAAAGTGTCACACCTCCACTTTTCCTTTCTGTATGCTGGTATAGGTAAAATAATATATCTATCTATTTCATATTCCTGGAAGGTGTTCCCATAAAATGCCTCATTAACCCATTCTTCAGGAATGCATATGTTTAATTAAATTCTCTTTTATAACTAATCAGCTCATATTTCCTAATTTCTAAGGGTCTGAGTATTTGTGTAGAAGCATTTGATATTTAATATATTTTTACTTGTATCACTATCATCTTTATCTCAAACATTATCACTATTATTATGACCTATATTAATAATTTGGTTTATTATCCATTTTATTTTTATTTATACTACTGTTATAATAACCTTCATTTCCATAACCAGCAGTATATACATTCAGCCCTTCACCATTAACCTTACCTAGTTTTCCAGAATGTCAGAAATATGTCTCCAAACTAGTACTAAGAAGCTCTATACCCTATACTTATTTACTATACAATAAACATACTGCTAAAATATATTAATACATAATACGCTTCAGAATAAGTAAATTATAAGAACATAAGAAAATCTGGAATAGTAAAAAGCCGCATAGGCCTATCAAGGACTGTCCTATCCCACCTCTTAAAATATTTAACTCAAGCTATAGTCTATAACTAAAGTTCATGGATAATATTATTAAAAATAATTAACCTAATACTAATTCCTAGCAAAACCTAATATTACATTTTTTGTCACTATATTCCAGTTTTTCTAAATTCTCAGACCTGTTTTTAATAAATATAAAGTCAAGAAGTGGTTACCACCTATAATAAAGTTAATCAATAATGTAACCTAACAACTACCACTCATAAATCATACTCTCTCTCTTTTTAATACCAACAACTGATCATAGCAAGGTCTCCATCAATATATATATATATATATATATATATATATATATATATATATATATATATATATATATATATATATATATATATATATATATATATATATATATATACACAAGCAATTGTTTAATTCATGGTCGTAAGAAATGAATATCTTTTAAATTATATTATCTACAAATAAAATTTAAACCTAATTCAAAAAAGGATATTCATCACCACTCATGGGTTGGTGGGGTTGGGTATAGAAGACAAAGCCCCATAAATAAACATTTGTATGGCATACATTTATTTATTTCTTTGACCTACCAGGCTTCATTAGTACTTTCTTAATTGATTAACCTTTAAATTTTGTTTGTTGATATTATAGTTTAAAAGATATTCATTTCCTACTAAACTAAACAATTACCCACAAAACGTATTTTAAGTTTTAAAAGTTCCGACTTCCATGTCAACTACTAGCTACCAAATCTTGGGGCAAAGAAATTTATAAGCATGGTAAAAAGTATTACTTAGTAATTTAGATCAATTTTATAAATTTAAGACATCAAGAATCCATATTATTGCCACCAAAAAAGTAAAAATAAATTTAAAATGGCTTCGTAAATAACAACGGCTTATTTTGATTATTTTATATTTGTCTTTATTTATTTTTTTGATAAACGTTTCAGTAATTGTAGAACTGACAGTATTGAATATTTTCGTACGAAAGTAACGAGACTAGGTTGCTGAAAGCCTGAAACCAAAGTCTATGCGGACTACGCCTGAAACTAACATACCTATGTAATTAGGGATACCCATGGGGAACCAAAAGAATATCGAATATAAATCGATATGAAACATTTCGACTTTCGAATATATATCGATATCGATATTTTTTTGCGATTGTATCGAAAAAATATGATTATATTTTCAAAGCCGATATATCGATATATTATCCTCAGTATTGAAGCAACGCTATTTTTTGTTTACTTCTAGAAATTTTAAGTAGTTTTCTAATCCTTTATAAAATCCTTACGACATAAATGGATCAACATCAAAGTGAGCTATTTCATATTTCTCGATCTTATTTCTTTCTAGTGTAAATGTTGAGTTTGCTCTTTCTCTTTTCATTTGCAGGGAATAATTCCAAGAATAGGAATCTTCTGCTTAAAAAATTACTTGATTTTTGCAAGCAATTTCCTTTGGTTTACAATTTGTTTTTTTTTAAATTTTTTAACTAGAGATTAAAATTGATCAGGCTTATATGAAATATAAAAGATTTTACTCATTTTTCTTTTGTGAAATGCTGTCAAGGTAAGTAGGATAAACGGATGGAGATTGTAGTCGCTAAATAAAGACCAGCCCAATTCATTTGTATCTGCATATGTTAAGTTTCTTCAAAAGCGACGGACACAGAGAAGACCGAACCAATATTTTCTGCCGCACCATTTTGGTAGCCTACCGTATTTCGGCGTGTGATTTATTAATTTTTTTTTATGTGAATTTGAATCGTGCACTCATCATTGTGGTATATAACCAGAAGATTTATTTCCTTTCCATTTTGACCCTAGCTGTGTATCCTTTATACATTCCAGCTGTTATCAGTTTTAGCCATGACACACACACCTCATATACACATTTCTCAGTTGGGTTCCGTCCTTCCTCATTTTATATTTAATTCTTGCGTTAGTTCTCGGTAAAAACAAGCTTCCTAATAAATGTTCAAATGTTTGGTGGTGGTGTAAAATCCAGCCTTCTAGATTTTAGTTCAACCAAAGTATACAACATACACATCAACCATTATATATATATATATATATATATATATATATATATATATATATATATATATATATATATATATATATATATATATATATATATATATATATATATATATATATATATATATATATATATATAGAGGTGGACCGGATATCCGCATCCGCGGATAGTGAAAAATTATCAATGAAAGATCTTCTAGCTTCCAGCAGCAATGAAGAATCACAGTCAGTGTAAAAGTGTCAAAGGATACAATATCGATTGAAAATTATCTGAAACTCCCACGTTTGGAGGCAGATAAAAACCAACTGGTTTGGTGGAGAGATAATTGCAAAAGTTTCCATTTTCTTGCTGAGCTGGCAAGGACTTATTTAGCATGTCCTTTAACTAGTGTTGCTAGTGAGCGTCTTTTCAGATTTGCAGGCCTCATTTACGACGAAAAGAGAACCAAACTTTCACCTGAGAGAGCCCAAAAGCTTTTATTTCTAAAAAAAATAACTTACCAATTATTAACTTCAAATGTAATTTGTGAAACTGTGAAGTGTGAAGGTAATACTGAATTACTGATATATATATATATATATATATATATATATATATATATATATATATATATATATATATATATATATATATATATATATATATATATATATATATATATATATATATATATATATATATATATACAACATTTTTCCAAATGGGTGGAGGTTGGGAAAAGAGGTTGGTGGGGTGTTCAAGAGTTGGGTTCCCGACCCACACCCTGGTAACATAGATTCTGGATATTATATTTAAAATTCCAAGAATGTGGCAAAAACAAAAAATTAAACTATCCGCAATTGAATATCCGCAACCGCATCTGTGGATAGTAAAAAATTACTATCCGGTCCACCTCTAATATATATATATGAAAAAAAAAAAAATGTTCATAAATAAATTTAATATAATCTTACATTTATATGGGTTGTTACATACTCTGAAGGAATTTCATGATATTTTGTATAACAATGATTATTTGTTTATAACATCTAGAACAAAAATTCTTAAGAAAAATTCCTCATATATAATTATTATTGGAAGCAGGTTTAGATTTATCATGGAAAAATATATTTAGAGTCCTTTAATAAAAATGAGAAAAGTAATTTTTAAAATAAATAAATAAAACTTCCAAAAAGTCCTTGCCTCCACCTCATCACTTGAAAAAAGGATAAGATGCATTTAATGGATCAGTAAGATCAGCTGTAAAACAAACTGTGCCAGCAATTCCTTCATATAAACTGAGTGGAGAATCTGGTTTTCTTGCCTTCGCAAAGTAGTCAGGTTTATGAATGAAGTTATTGAATCCTTGCGCTCGTTTAAGTTGCTTGGGGTCTTTAGTCAGTTGATAAAGAAGAATAAACACGTAACCACTGCCAGAAATACCATGACAAATACCTGTATTGAATGAATATAACAAATGTTAATAAAAATGAAAATTAATACTTTCGTTAAGTTAATGAAAAAATATGTTAACTGCAAATCTGCTGAGTCCTTCCTAATATAATGTCATGGTTCAGATGTAAAGGTTTAAATACCAAATTCTGATTTATTGATGGCTTAATATATCATGCATATACAAACTAAAATAAAAAAAATGCAAAAATACCTGAACCCTTCTTCAACAAACCCTTTTGCCAGGTTATTTCCCCACATCTAAGAGCAGCTTCCAAATATTTTTGTTCCTTAAACACAAGATATGATTTTGCCAGTAAGTATACCACACCTAAGAAAAAATGTTTATGATTTACCTATTTCAAAGTTAAAAACAAAGATTTCTTCAAATTTTCTAAATAATATATGATAATATAGTAAATAACTAATATGTAACAAAGAAATTAAAACAGAATCGACGAATTTTGGGGGTCTTCCACGAAATCGAGCGTGACGTCACGCTGAAGCAAGCTGCAGCAAAAAAAAGTCTTGATTTTCGTGAAACACTTCGCTCTAACAAATGTCAGCAAACAAATATATTTAAAAATCTAATTTAATTAATAAATTAATTTAAGCTATCACTTACTTTAATATCAAAGGCCATATGTGGGAATATAAGATAATGTAAGGGTCAAACTAAGATTTTAAAATGACTGAAGGTAGTCAAAAATAAAAACATTGGAAATTCCAACGTTTTTAATTCAATGAAATTCCGAATAATTGAAAATAATTTGTTTCATTTAAAACAAATTAATGAACCGAAAATGCTAAAATAATTATTAGTAATAATTTGCATACAAATCTGAGTAAGAATATTTACAAAAGTATTTATTCTAAAGGAGCGCCTTGGCCTACCTCCAAGTTTACATCACGTGATCATTCGAGATTGCAGCAGCGAATATTACTTCAGCAAAACTCTTCAAGATCATTAAGATCATTACAGAATCTTCATCATGGAATTCCTACTAAGTATTGTTTCATTTAATCTTTTTTTATTTATTTATTTTTTTATTTTTTCAGTTCAACGGTATTGATATCTGTTCATTAGATATAGGTCGATAATTTAGTCGAATTATAATTCTTCTTTTACATCCGTTTCTATTCAAACTCAAACTGATATCCAATTTACTTATTATAATACTATGAGAAACTGGGTAGAGCTTGAATGGATAGAGGACTTTAATAACAGTAACTATGACTTGTCAGCAACGAGAACTTCCGTACTATGCGTCTCAATTTAATATATATATATATATATATATATATATATATATATATATATATATATATATATATATATATATATATATATATATATATATATATATATATATATATATATATATATATATATATATATATATATATATTAAGGAATTTCATTGTGTTTACCTTTAGAAAATAGGTAGAAATATCTAAGGTTATGGATTAGGAATCGATGCCCGTTATCGTGGATTCGGAACTAAATCGAAATCTCATAAATTTCAATCAGATTATTTAAAAAAAAAAAATTCAAAAACCATGGGAAAATATAACTAGAAACTCTCGCTAAAAAAAAACTAAATTTTCATTTATTCAGTTTTTTCCACTTACATTCTTTATTAATATATATAATATACAGTAAAGGTAAAAAAATTATATTTCTTTTACTTTAAATAAGTGAAACTGATAATAGTTAATATTTTTTCCTATGGAAATTAATAATTATTACATGAATATTGAAAAAACCATGTTCAATGTAACTTTGTTCTCTAATAAACACAGGACAACCTTAATTACGCTCAACCTAATCCTCTGCAATATTTTCCCTTCCATTCCCCCCTTTTCCCAGATATTTGAATTCATACTATTCAATTTCCCCACTCTTGTGGGGTGGTGCCCACAATAATTTCTTCACACTCTATCTCCCCCCTCTCCCTTAACACTGCTCTCCGTAACTCTCCTACCCTCCTCCGCATTCAAATCTCTCCCACCATGGCGACTAACATTCTTGTCTCAGCCCAACTCTTACTTTAAACGATTCTGTCAGTTTCCTCCTCACTCTACAGTTCTCATAAAAGGATTTGATCTTCCTCTCACTCTCCTTTTCCTTAATATCTCAAAGTTCCTCCTACAAACTCTATCATACGCCTTTTCCAAGTCCATAAAACATACATGACTCACTTTATCTTTATCACGCATTTCTCACCAATCATTCTCATTGTAAGAACCTGGCCCACACATCCCCTCCCTCTCTAGAACCCCCTTGTTCCTCATCCACTCTCCAACACACATTAAACATTCTAACCAACCCGTCAACCATTTCTTCAGCTCTCCCACTTATCTTCCCATATATACCATACATTCCTGCCGACTTTCCTTTCTTCACCTTTCCAACTGCTACATCTATTTCTTCCCTTTCCCTACTAATACTCCCCTCTTCTTCTAATATATATATATATATATATATATATATATATATATATATATATATATATATATATATATATATATATATATATATATATATATATATATATATATATATATATATATATATATATATATATATATATATATATATATATATATATATATATATATATATATATATATATATATTATATAACAATGATAAAAGCAAAATGTACCTGGAGCTCCATGACACCAGTGAACAAGCTCTTCTTCTACAGGTCGTCGTCCTCCTACTTCGTCCATCGCAGAGGGAAAATTTCCAGAAGGAGTTTGTAGTTGTAGGAGACTGTCAACGGAAATCTTGATCAGCTGCTTATGATTTGGGTGTCGTTCTAACCATTGTGGGAAGCTAATTTTTAAAGTAGCTAGTTTAATTACCTTACATTATATATATATATATATATATATATATATATATATATATATATATATATATATATATATATATATATATATATATATATATATATATATATATATATATATATATATATATATATATATCACATTCGTAAATTAAAGCACATTTATTCTAATCAAAGTTTATAAAATCTTCGTCTAACAGTGTTGTTAATGAAAACAATACTTTATGATGCAAATATATTTTCTGATAAAGAATGATTTAAAATTCTGATCTATAATTCTAGAACAGTTGTACTGATAAAATGTTAAATACAGTTCATACCATAACATGACGAACAAAATACCAGAAAGCCCATGTGCAGCACCTAAATATTCAGTTCCATAATAATGGTACATCAAAGGAATTGGGCTCCTTGCTGCTTGTGAATACTGTTTACCAGAGCTTATCATTGTGTTTAACAACTCTTCTACTTCATGCTCTGGAATTATCTATTGGAATAAGGTAATCCCTTATAAAATTTAATCAAAAGTTTTTAAAATCTATTTCTAACATTTACCTTAATCAAATGTTGGACCATAAATAAAATGATTCAAAGATAAAACCCAGTATGATTCGTTGGTGAGTCTTAGAACATTACATGATAATTATGCTCTAGTACAAAGTAATTAACTGATTAAGTTACAATAGAAGTGCAAATATAGTATTGATAAATGACTAAATACAGATTACATTTCAAAAACTTACTTCATGTTTAAGTTCTTTTCGTAGCCAGTTTAAAGCGCACAAAAATCCTGCTCTCCCTACAAATAACTCATCTCCACCTTGTTCAAACCAATTGAGTGGTTTAAGGTATTCTTTCACAGCAATAAAATGTTTCAAAGCTCTTTCACTGTCTTGGTTCATATCTAAAAAGAATTATTTTGTAAATGTAATTATTGAACATTCATCTTAACCACAGCAAGAATATGAAGAATACTTAAGAGGAGAAACAAAACCAGAAAGTTAAAACTACTTTCAAGATACCTTTTATGAATAAGGTGTTTGGAAAAGTATCCTCATGAAAAATCATTCCCTTTCAAATTTATGTAACACTTTCAATCTAAATTAACTTTCGATAATTAATTAAAAAGAGTATATGCAATAGTAATTTGACAGATAATGGCAACGTGTAAAATTACATTAATATTGTATGAAATATAATATGACAGGCTAATCACAATACACAAATATGAGATTTATTATAGTTTATTCTGTGAATGCATTAAGAGAAAACAAATATCTAAATAATTTTCAAAATATCTTTGAAGAACTTTGCTTTGTTTGCATTAAACAGATAATCTGGATTAAAAAGTAGCTAATAAAAATAAAAGTTATAAAATAATATTATAAATGCTTTCAGCATTTGCATAGTAAGGTTAGTCCAGTGTTTTTGAAGAGGATGGGCTTATAGGATAATACATAGTGCTAGAAATTAAGATAAAATTTAGCTCAAAATTGTCCTAGTACAGATTCTAGGTAATGGTTGTATACCTTGGGAAAAATACTCTATTAATAGATGAATGTCCTGTTACAAATACTAAGTTAATAGTTGCATACATTAAAACATTCCATTTTCAAGTGAACGAGGAGTAGGATGGGTAAAATTAGTTATGACATTAAAAATACATTAGGGTATTTTTATTTATTTAAACCATGTTAAATTAAACAAAAATAAAATAAATGAAGCCTAGCCTACCCATCTGCTTCAATAGAACAGAAGCAACTGCAAATATTCCAGCATTTCCTGTAAGAAATCCAGTTTTATCTGTGATGTGTCGCCCAAGTTTGTTCTGGTAAGATAACTGCAAAGGAATCTGTATAAACTTTAGACCCTGTTCCAAATACTCTTTCTTCACTGACTGAAGAGATGGAATTTTAGAAATGTGATAAAACATATAGGAAACTCCTGCCAGTCCAACATATAATCCGCCATCCGAATTCTAACAGATAAAAAAAACTTTCATTGTTAATTTATTCTAAAATCAAAATAAGATAGCACAAATTAACAATGTAAATTATATATATATATATATATATATATATATATATATATATATATATATATATATATATATATATATATATATATATATATATATATATATATATATATATATATATATATATATATATATATATATATATATATATATATTGCCACCAAATATCTTTATCCCTTAATTGAGGAGTTTATTACTAAATATAGTAGGCTGTTAGCCAGGGTAAATATGTTTTCCTTGCCAAGTTTGAGTTACACAGAATTTTGATAGCAAACTATTGACTAGTCAAATAAAATTTTTTGACAATTTCTTACATTCAGATAGGAAATTGGTTAACATTTTCAATACCTATTTTGCGACAGTGTTTACTGAAGAAATATTAATAATAATAATGAGACTAATAGTATGGTGTGTATATAATAAAAAAATTATAAAATTTAAAATTCAGGTAAAAAATATTTGAATCATTACTGGACCATATTGACCCAAGTAAATCTACAGGGCCCGATGGTAATGTGATGGAATCCTAA
This sequence comes from Armadillidium nasatum, assembly GCA_009176605.1. Classification (NCBI taxonomy): domain Eukaryota; kingdom Metazoa; phylum Arthropoda; class Malacostraca; order Isopoda; family Armadillidiidae; genus Armadillidium; species Armadillidium nasatum. The sequence goes on from SEYY01005592.1 coordinate 299,798, forward strand.
AGGAGAGTATTAGCAGTATTTAATAAAAAGGCATGGATTTGTTTAAATGACCTATTAAAATTGGTGAGATATTGGAGGACTGGAAAATAGGATTGGTTGTGCTGATTTATAGGAAAGCAGTAAGCAAGATTTGGGAAATTATAGGCCAGTTAGATTAACATCTCTGGTTGTAAAAAGTTTAGAAATGTCTATATATATATATA
>SEYY01005592.1:305000-307500 GCA_009176605.1 Armadillidium nasatum
TTACCTTTAATCAATACTTATACTCAATTACCTCAATCGTATATATAAAAATAATCAAAAACATAATGCCTTAATTACGAAACTCTCAAGGAAAATCAATTTCTTCAAAAATGGTAATTGGTAAGACCGTATCACTCATTTATTTAATCAAATTAAATTTCTTATCAGATTAACTAATTAATCTTCTCCTTCGGCAGTAGGTTTTTATAAATAAATTTAATATTAGAGAGGAGACTTACTACTACTACTACTACTACTACTACTAATAATAATAATAATAATAATAATAATAATAATAATAATAATAATAATAATAATGAAGAGATAAGTTTAATTTATATGTAAATGTAATAATTTCAAATTAAATGCATTCGCTTATGTTTAAAATAATAATAATAATAATAATAATAATAATAATAATAATAATAATAATAATAATAATAATGATAATAATAATGAATAATAATAATAATAATAATAATAATAATATAATAATATATATATATATATATATTATTATTATTATTATTATTATTATTATTATTATTATTATTATTATTATTATTATTATTATTATTAATCATCATCATCACTTTTTTTCTTCTTCTTCTTCTTCTTCTTCTTCTTCTTCTTCTTCTTATTATTATTATTATTATTATTATTATTATTATTATTATTATTATTATTATTATTATTATTATTATTATTATTATTATTATTATTATTATTATTATTATTATTATTATATATTACTACTACTACAAAGTTCCTTTAAAAAATTGAAATCCTTTTCAGTGAAAATTTATCACGGAGATTGATATTCAGATTGCTCATAAAACTCGAAGATTATTTCATTTTCCTTTGAATTTCAACTCTCTTAATCATTTGAATTAATAAGTTCTCCACAGTAAGTAAATTTATCAATTTGGTTCTATATATATATATATATATATATATATATATATATATATATATATATATATATATATATATATATATATATATATATATATATATATATATATATATATATATATATATATATATATATATATATATATAAGTATATATCAAGGGCCGACATGAACCGACACAGGGCTTTTGAAAGTGTTTAAGTCAAAGGACGTGGGTAAAATAATAGAATGAAGTGTGTTTCAGATGATTAGTACTGTGTTTGTAGGAATGAGCTTAGCGGTTAGGTCTGTGGATATGAGAGTTTGACTAAGAAAGAATGTGACTATGGAAATTGACAGATGACACGGGCCTTTGTCATGAGAGGAGAAATAGTGAGTAGAAAGATTTTTGAAGAAGGTGTCTGCTGCTATAGGAATTGTACAGGTAGAGTTATGCAACAATTCGATGGCATGAAATGATTTGGAGAGAGTTATGGAGAGTTGATAAGATCGAAAGCCTTTTATTCTACCTTATCAAGAAAAGCTATGTGAGTGGATTCACCCCATATATACTGATCGCAATCTACACAAGGGTGAACAACACCATTATAGAGAGCAAACAACTAATTTATTGTAAGCATTTTAATGAGAGAAATAATATGATCTCTACAAGAAATGTCACAAGAAAAAGAAGTAGTAAAAATATTAATGAAAGTTCAGTTGTATGTTTTGAGAGAAGATAAAATAAATGTGTGGAAGATTAATATATATATTAATGAATATATATATATATTAATGAAGGAAATGAGTCTTTGAGGCATTGAAAACAACCATGTTTTATATGCCTCAGATAGGAATGCGAGAAAGATCAGAGGTCAGTTGCTGAAACGTCATCTCTCTATCTTCAAGTATTTTCTGCTGAGTAAATATTCTTTTAATTAAAGTGAAAGGCGTAATGAAGAGTGCAATCGTCAGAGAAGATTTGATATATGTTGAGGTAACCAATAAAAGGTCAGTAGTGAAAAGTAGGAAAATATATTGTGGATAAGATAGAATCCTGATTATCAACATTATTTATAGATTTTTAAAAAGGATGAACGTGACCATCTATATTGTTCCTATAGAACGACTAGAAAAGAAGTAGGGGAGAAGGTTAAATACAGAAATGAAAAAAATTAATGAATTTATTGATCATCATTATTTGTTGGGGGAGTTACGTGCTTGGCGGCTATTAATTGATTTACCTAAACTCATTTTTAATTCGTCTAGCTCTATTAACATTATTTTTATACTCAGGATTTGATGTAAACAACTCTATATAATCAACAAGCATTAGATTATTTAGGTACCTTCCATTTATGTTTATACTTCCCAATTTATTGCTCTAAATGTATTTTTTATTACAAAAATAGTTAATTATGATAAAACTGTACCTCCTTCTCTACCTCCTCATTTTTTATTTATACTTTATTGCCTTAAAATTACTTAAAAGTTAATGCATTACCTTTTTATTTGTATTTTAAGGTATTTGTACGTACATGGTTCCAGGATACCCTGTTTATTCTTCGTCCATATAACGCAGCTAGTAATCACTGAATCAAATGCTT
>SEYY01005592.1:315000-317988 GCA_009176605.1 Armadillidium nasatum
ATGTAAACGAGAGACGCCGACGGAGGCATCAAAAAGAACTTTTCAGAGAATGAGACGACAAATTACTTCGGCAATGAAAATCCTTTCTCTTTCACTCTTTATCTATCTATCTATCTATCTATCTATCTATCTATTTATCTATCTTTGTGTATTCATTTATCTATGTACATCAATTTGTTTTTATTTATCTTTCTATCTATCTATCTATCTTACTCTTTATCAATCTTTCTATCTATTTATCTATCTATCTATATTTTATCTATCTATCTACCTTTGTGTATTTATTTACCTATCTAAATATATATATTTCTGTTTTACCTATCTATCTATTTATCAATCCATCTATCTATCTATCTATCTATCTTATCTATCTATCTACCTATCTATCTATCTATCTATCTATATTTTTAAGGTATCTAGCAGAATTAATAATTATTTAAAGTGTAGTTACCTGAATAAATTAATGTTTAATCGTTACTGAAATTGTCTTAAGTTGTGTACTCTCTTTAGATTGCTTAACAAAACATGTTACTTTGAGCAAAGAAATATTTTGCTTTTCAAGACGGAAACATTAAAATAAGATGTAAATAAGACATTTATGGAACTGTACGGAGTGGATAATATTCATAATAATGACCTTGACGCACTTAAATCTAGAATTACATTTGTTTAAAATACAGAGGATTCATTAAGATAGATTATGATGGGATTAATTTGGAGTCAATTTGTATTTGATTTAATATGTGTTTTTATTTTTATTATTATTTTAGTGTTTTTAATTTATTTTATTTTTTAATGTTCTATGCTTACGAAATAAAGAATTAAAGGCTAAAGACTATCTATTTTATTCTCTCTCCCTATCTCTGTTTCTCTCTCTCTTTCCCTCTCTTGCAGTCTTATTCTTTTGTGTTCCATTCTCTCTTCCTTCTATCTCTCTCTCTCTCTTTGTTAAGCTGTCTTTATCTCCCATAATCTTTTATCTTTCTCTCTTTATCTCTTGTTCTTTCATTCTCTCTATCTATTCTTCTTCTCCTCTCTCAGTCTTTCTCACTTATTCAAAACTCGTATAAAGAAGTGTATGTTTGGTTTAATACTTTATCAAAAGTAAATTTTTCTCCTGGGAAATCACGTGATTGTGCGCGGCAATTACCTACATCAACGAATATATTCAGATTCTTTAAAGAATAAGATTTGACCTCTGATATATATATATAATATATATATATATATAATATATATATATATATATATAATATATATATATATATATATATATAAGAGAGAAAGAAGAAGAGAGAGAGAGAGAGAGAGATACGATGGTTTTTGGGTGAAATAAGCTTTTAGTAATTTTCCTCTATTTCTCACTAATAAGACTATTTTCTAAGTCAAATGAGTAGTCAAGTATGAAAGATGTAGAAAAATTTCTCTGCTTTATCATATATGTTTTGAGTGTGTTGTGTGTTTTATGTGTGAGCGTGTGTGTGTGTGTGAGTGTGTGAGTGTGTTGCGTTTTCAAGATGTGCTTATTTAGGAAAGGAATTTAAATCTGCTTTTGAATTGGTCTCGAGCAAAGGTCATTACAGGTCATGAATTAGGTCATGAATTAGGTCATGAATTAGGTCATGAGTTAGGTCATTTCAGTCATGTTTATTTGCAATGAACATGACTTACGTTAGGTCATAAGAACTTGCAGGATCTTTTGTTAGATTAGAAAAATTTCTTTATAAAAAACTGCATTTTCATTCTTTTATCTATGTTTGCTATTATAGAATAGATTTATTGAATTTCATGATCTCTTTTTAAATGACATTCAGTGTTTGATCTCTTTTTAAATGTCATTCATTGTTTGTTATCTTTTTTAAATGACATTTAGTGTTTGTTCTCTTTTTAAATGTCAATCATTGTTTGATCTCTATTTTAAATGAAATTTAGTCTTTGTTCTCTTTTTAAATGTCATTCAATGTTTGATCTCTTTTTAAATATCATTCAGTGTTTGTTCTCTTTTTAAATGTCATTCATTGTTTGTTATCTTTTTTAAATGACATTTAGGGTTTGTTCTATTTTTAAATGTCATTCAATGTTTGATCTCTTTTTAAATGCCATTCAATGTTTGTTCTATTTTTAAATGTCATTCAGTGTTTATTCTCTATTTAGATGTCATTCAGCGTTTGATCTCTTTTTAAATGTCATTCAATGTTTGAAAGATAATAGTGAAATCAAATCCTTTAGTAGTATTATCTTTTATTTTTTTTGTATTATTCTTCATTATCTGTACACAATATAAATATATATACTAACGTATATACAGTAGGTCAGATGGATAGGGAGATTCATTGACAAAACGGGGTTAAGCCCTTTTGCATTTGGGTTTAAATTCAAACTTCAACGACTATTTTCTAATGAAGTTCGTCCTAGAAAGTTTCATAATTTAAACATATATAAACATATAAGTGACCTATAAATTTTTTGAACAAATTTTATCTTTTTTCCTGTAAAACTTTTATCAAGAAAATAAATAAAGACAAATATAAAAATATTTGTGATTTTCAAAAAAGCCATTTTAAATTTATATTACTTTTTTGACGGCAATAATGAAATTATAATATGTATTGCTGATTGTTCTAAAATCAAAACATTGATCTAAATTACTAAGTAATACTTTTACTATGATCTGCATCCCAATTCTTAGAAATGATTAGAGTTGTTAACATTCTGTTTATTATGCACTGAGATCCTTTGCAATATCTTTCAGAACAAATAGAATGCGATTATTGATTATTTGCAACATTCTCTTATTCCTGTCGTTAATTAATTTGAGGATCTTGAAATATGTCTCCGTTTTCTTGACATTCCAAAAACTTTGTATCTCAGAAGCCAATCTTTCGGTTTCTTATCTGAAAGTTTTTGACATTCACATTAGAAACCTTTCTTAAGGGCTAAATACTAAGTTTGAATGTGATCTCTGTGCAAGGAAGATCGAATTGTTTA
>SEYY01005593.1:5000-7500 GCA_009176605.1 Armadillidium nasatum
TATGCCGATACTTGCCGATACCGATACCGATACCGATACTTCACTCCATCCCTAGTTTTTACAATTGATAATATATCACAAGCCGCTACAATTCAGACTTTCGAGCAGGTAGTTAGTTGCGTTATGCTCCACCTGGATGCGCGAATGTACATTTGAGCCAGACAGCTGCAGATCTTACTTTGATTACAGCGAGGACACACAAATTTCTATAGGAGTTAAACATTTTCACGAAAAGCAGTAGCCACAAGTCTGTCGTTATCATTTTTATTACGAAATGTTGGCGCTCACCTGTACATACTGGTGTTACTGGCCTGATATAAAAGACCTTGTTGTCAAATAATTCTCTCGTTCGGCTTTTCGGCCTCCAGATTCTCGCTCATCATTTCCAGTGCGTACTCTGGACAGGACTCCAGTTTACCCTTCTTCCACTCCAGCTCCTCACTCACCAACTCCAGCGCGTACACCGGACCGTTTTCCACCGCCTCGCTCCCCAACCTCAAAGAGTAATTCACGCAGCCCTCTATCACCACACTCTGATTCCAAAATTGAAAAACCTGAAGAGAGCGTCGTTCTTAATACCTGCTTCTACATTACTGTTAAAATCTTAGGTACTAAGGTAGTCTTTCTCTGTGTCTCAGGCACCTCAATTTAAGCATGCCAATTGCCCTAGCCATCTGATACCCTTTAAATCTATCCGCTGTTAATGTGTCCATACTAATGGCTCAGCCCTTCCGTATTATGGTGAACTCTCAACTACCTTTGATCTACCTCAATTCAGGCGTTTCTTTCCAGTAAACATTCTTGACTGTAGACGTAGTAACTTTGCTGGGGATAGAATTTTTTCACCCTTACAGTCTACTCATCTATTGCGGGAATAATAATAATAATAATAATAATAATAATAATAATAATAATAATAATATATAATAATAATAATAATAAAAAATTTTTTTTTTTTTTTTTTTTTTTTTTTTTTTATTTATTTTTTTTTAAAACTTATTTTCACATATTTTACAATTTTCTTTCTCAAAATTCAACAAAGATTCCAAAAATGCTATTCTTTTTAACGTAGGTTTAGTAGTTTTTGAAATACTTAAGGATATCAAAGTGCAGTCTGACCCTCCGTCTGAAAAGGTTAATCTCTTTAGACCTTGTTTCGTCTAATTCCACTATGCTCGATTTAGGCATTTTCCTCCTACTCTTCCTCTTCTCAGGTATCCCACGTCTCTACGTGTACACTTCCTCAGAACACTTGGAAGAATGCCATCTGGGCCACTGGAATTACTGACATTAATAATGTCAGGAAATCCAGTGGCCCAGATGGCATTATTCCTACTGTTCTGAGGAAGCGTACTTCCGAGTTGGCGCCTGTACTCGTTCAGCTCTACTCTTTATGCCTTAATATTAATACTTTTCCTCAATGCTGGAAGCGCGCATTTTTTCAGCCGATAATCGAAGAAAAGTAGCCGCTCTGACTCTTCCGATTATCGACCTATAACTCTCACGTGTTCTGTGTTCTTGAAGCTCTCCTCAACTTTCATTTCCAAGATCATTTGGGGTCTCATTCTCATTTAAGTCTCAGAATGGTTTTCGACTCTCGAGGTCAACTTGTGACAGTTTTTGATCACAGTGCTTTATGGTTTTCTGCCCTTAGGTACTTAGGGGAATCTTTTGTTGTGGCGCTTGACATATCCAAGGCTTTTGATCAGGTATGGCATACGTCGCTTCTCTCCAAGCTTCCCTTTACTTACTATTGTTTAGTTTTCTCTCAGATCGTTCCATTTCGGTACTCGCAGATCGAGCGACCTCTTCTTTAGTGTTCCTCAGGGTCTGTTTTATCTACAACTTTATTCTTACTTTTCATTAGACGATCTTCTCAACTGCACTTCTAACTCTGTTCACTTTTAAGCTGATGACTCAACTCTCCATTCTTCTACTCAATTCAAAACTGCTCCTGTTTAGCTTCTAGAGTTGCTTCTCGTCTTCAACTTTCTGATTCTATTCTTGTCAATCTGAATTGAATTTCCCGGTGGGGTCATAGCAACCTTAAGAAATTCAACTCTTTAAAAACTCAATTTCTTCAAATCTTTCTCTCGAAAACACCTCCAACTTTCCTATCCTCTTTGATGGCTCTCTCGTCAAACCTATAAATAACATAAACATTCTTCGTCTAAACATAAACAATAATTTATCTTGGAAACCACATATCAAATTGGTTGCTATGGCAGCCTCTAAGAGCCTGGAAATATTATTCAGGTTGCAATAATTTTTTTTCTTCTGAGCAGTTACTCCAATCATATAAGGGTTTTATTCGCCCTTCTATGGAGTACTGTTCTCACATTTGGGGGGTTCAGGCTCCTTCACTTTTCTTGATAGGGTTGAATCTATAGCTAAGAGATTAATAAACTATTAGCTATATATATATATATATATATATATATATATATATATATATATATATATATATATATATATATATATATATATATATATATATATA